>JAAGNO010002565.1:0-22594 GCA_033439905.1 Ceryle rudis
TCTGGGACACCTTTGAACCTTAGCTGGATACACGGCGCCTGTAGAGGTACTGCCCGGATGAGGCTGCTGGTGTGTGCCCGTGTGAAGGAAGGGTCGGGGGTGTGTGGGTGGGGGGGTTGACTAAGCAGCCTCACACTGCCATCGGAGCATCTTTAACACAGTAAATACATTTCGCAGTCAGACCATTGCCAGAGGGGGTTTATCGCCTTTCTGGCAGGAAATATCTGGTTTCTGGCTTTTATCCCCACATTGAAAGGCTCCTGGCCAGCTCTGCAGCCTGCACAGCTCTGGGCAGGCCTGGCACCAGGGGTCCCCCCTCTGCCTGTCCCCACAGCCAGGTACATCCAAGGATGAGGCACTTGCCAGAGGTGTCTTTTTTTTTTTGTCTTTAATTTCGCTGCCTGTGGAAGAGCTGTTTTCACCTCTAGGAAACCCAGGAGCACCCACAGTCCTTGGGCAGCTACAAGGCTGTGCTGGCCCCTGGGGTGCAGGACAGGGGCAGTGGCCACCTTGTCGCTTTTCTCCATCCCTTCTCCCAGTGTCTCTCTAGACAATAAATAAGGGGGAGGCAGGAAGCAGAGCTGCAGCCTTCCTTGAAGAGTACCGAGGCACTGGGCTGCATCCATCACTGGCAAGAGCCATCCATCAGCGCCTGGCTGAAAAGCTTCAGGACGCTGGACGTGGTGCAAGGGGCTGATACTGGGGGGGGAGGCAGCTGCCCTCCCCTGATTTGAACCAATAGAAGATGAGGGTGCTCACCTCCCTTCCGTCCGCACTGGCTCCACCACTCCTTGGGGAGGGAGGAGGGAAATTTGTGGGCTTGGTGTGTGAAAAACTGTGATGGGAGTAGGACTGGCACAGGCTGTCACCTCCACTCTCATCTGCCTCACCACAGTCCCAAGAGACCTCTCCATCATCTCCAGATGGACACTGGAGACCTGCCAAGCCCCTGCATCCCACTTCCCAGGGCCACCTGTGGACCAGGCATCTCCCACCCCTGGTTTCTGCACCAGCCTCAGTGGAGGCAGCTGGCTTCTCTATCAGCAGGAGGGGGCTCTGCAGCCCACACACTTGCTCCAACAAAAGCACTTATTCCTCCCCACTCACCTCCCAAAGCTGCCTGGCCCTGATGTTTAAGAGGCAGAAGATGAAAAGACGCGGGGACAGATAAGCGTGAGCAGTCGCAGGCAAAGCCGGAAAGAGGGGAATGAAAGGGCAGGAGCAGAAGGGGAGCAGGAAAGCCAGACCGTGGCCTTTTCTTCCCTTTGGCTCTAAAAAAACCTCCAAAGCTTGAAGGGGGGTGGAGGGATGGAATGAAAATATAATTTTTTCCCTCCAAGCTGCAGCGGCCGTGGCAGCGAGCCGGCCCCAGGGGACTGTGCCGCAAATCTGCGCAGCCGCCTCTGCTCTCCGAGCGCCGCTGCCGAAAGGTCAAACCCAGAGCTGGCAGAGGGGGACAGAGGGAGACGGAGCCTGCAGCCACACATGTCCCAACAGGAGAGGCAGGGCCCAGCTTGCCAGACCAGGAGCAGATGGAGGAAAGCCCCTTGCTGGGTTGCAGAGGACATGGGTAGCTCCTGACCACAGGCAGAGGGTCCCAGCACCCTGAGGATGCTCCCGAGAGATGGAGAAGGCAAAACGCAGAGCTGCCTTCCTCTTCATTACCTTCCTCTTCATTGTCCTCCCCAGCTGGCAATTAGCAACCTCCAGTCACACAAATAGCACTGCTGCCTGTTGGGGTAATTACTAGCTAATGGAGCAGAGGCAGCTCGGTCGGATCTCAGATTCCAGCTCAGGGTCTGGAGGGGAAGTTTGGGGATGCTTAATTTTTAGCTGCATTGCTGGAAGGCATCAGGCTTTTCTCTCCAGCTTGGGAAGGGTGGAGTGGGTCAGACCCAGGATTCACATCCTCCAAGCCAGCACTGGGATGTTCCCATTCCTGTCTCACTCCAGGTCCTGGTGCCACCGTGGCAAGACCAGCCCCTGCCCCCTCCTCCTCCTCCAGCACATTCCTGTGCCTGGCTGCCCCTCACTGCACTGAGCCCATGAGCCAAACTAGGGGTAGGAGGATGTTTGGTTTCCCCAAACTGCTTGAGCTCAGCACCACTCACCTTTCCTTGGCCACCTTGACTACAAGAGCCCATCTCCCCAGAGAAGCCAAGATGTGGACAAGGTGGGAGAGGGACAAGGTACAATCCCCACAATTTCAGTTTGGGCTCAGACTTCAGAACTCATTTCACACCATGAGCCTCCCATCCCAAGGTGACCAGGGACAGGGATGATGCTGCCCAAGAACCTGGGCTGGCCACAAACCCAAAGCTGTTTAACCAAACCTGCCTGATAGGCCGAGCAGTTTGACTCCAGGCAGTCACTTCTCACTGAGGTTTTTCTCTGGCTATTTCCCCCCTCTGTGGGTTACTGGGCTGCGGTAGCAGCAGCCATGGGCAGAGGAGCCTCATTCTGCCTCCTCGTCCCTCGCCGTGCTGCCCACCCCACAGGGGAATGAAGCAGGAGGGAGCAAAGTGCCGCGTGCCAGCTTTTAT
Organism: Ceryle rudis; assembly: GCA_033439905.1. Lineage (NCBI taxonomy): Eukaryota > Metazoa > Chordata > Aves > Coraciiformes > Cerylidae > Ceryle > Ceryle rudis. The sequence continues at coordinate 2,544 of JAAGNO010002565.1, forward strand.
AGACTCTTATAAAGGAGAGGGACTAAAATACTGTAAAATAAAACACTGGAGGGCATCAGCCTAAGCATTAAATAGGCTTCTGCTAAAAAGCTGTTTTGACTGAAAAAGCTTCATGACTTGGATCAGAGGCATTACCCTGCTTGTGAGAAAGCTGGAGCTTTGATAAAGGTGGGGGCACAGGCAGCACCATCCCGGGAAAGGGGCTTGTGTGATCCCTGGGGCGCGGGGTGCTCCTCCTGGGATGCGGGGTGCTCCCTGCTCAGCTCCCTCCCGCAGCCACTTACAGGTGCCTCAGGAGAGCACCCAGTTGCCTGAATTCAAGGCTTCCATCCCGTCCCTGTGAAGCAGCGCTGCCCCTGCAAAGCACACGGAGTGTTTTGCAATGTTAATGGGCTGCACAACTGCTAATGTGTAAACTTCCACTGCTCTGGAGAACAAACGGGAGAGTTTGGGGAGCAGACACTTCCCATTAAGAAGCACTAATGAAATGTGAAAATGTTGTACTGTGCTGTAATTTTATATATTTTTGAACACAGCCGCAGCTGCAGCGCTGTTCCATTTGTGGCTAATTTAAGCGCCAATTAAACCAGGCTAAATTACAGCCAAGTACACCGCGGGAACTGATGTGACAAGGGACGTGCCAGGGAGCCCCAAATCTCGCTGACCTTGCCGTCACCGTTCGAGCTGATTTACAAGCTGGATCAAGAGCTGCCGGCTCCTGATGCTCACCAAAAGGTCATGGCAGATCCCGGAGGATGCTGAGATCTGCCAGCCCTGTGCCTCCCATGGGCTGCAAAGCAGCTGGGGGCATCTGCAGGTGCCCGACTCTCAGAGATGTCCTCTTCCCCCTTGTCTGCCAGTCGGGAGCTTGGATGAGCTTTTATTTTTCTGTGGCAAACTGTCCTGTTCATCCTGGGACCCCCTGCTCCCCCTCCAGGAGCTGTGATGGTCTTCCCAGTGCATCTTCTCGCACATCACCAAAGCTGCTGCTCATCCCGGCTGCCTCCTGGGGAAGCTGACTCATCTCAGAAATAAACCCCTCATTCTTCTGGAGAATGAAGGAGCTGCTGGGATTTTGTTCTTCCTTTTGGGTAAAGGAAGGAATAGAGTACCTGAAGGCTGGGTCATGCCCACTGGTCTCACCTTTGTAGCACCCTGAGCAGGGCTGGTAGCTGCATAGCTGGTTCCTGACTCTCTTTAGCAGGGAACAGCCGCGGGTCCCATGTGGTTGAGAGTGCAGAGCCTGTTCTCAGCAGTTTGGGGTTGGTTTTTTACTGATTTGGTTAACTGCTGATGGCCTTAGGTTTTGCTCCAGAGAGGATAGCTCAGAGGGCTGCAGGGTGGTGTTTCACACCAGCAGCCAGCTCAGCTGCTCCCACAGCTCCCGGCATGGGGAACTGTTGGCTTTCCTAAGGGTATTCTTATTTTTTTCAGTTGATTTAGGCAATTGCAAAAAACCCCTTGTGGGTCCTGGTTTCCAGCTGAGCCAGGTTAGACCCTATTTAGCTCAGGAAGAGCAGGGCTGGCATCCTCCTGCAGCTGGTATGAGCATACTCTCCCTGTGCCCATGACCCCCTGCCTGCCCCCCACCTTTCCTCCAGACAGATGGACAGCAGGCTGGGCACAGAGTCCCCAGAAAGCTTTTTATAATACCTACACAGATATATCTGTTTCTAATGGGTGTTTCCTAAGGGCAGCAAGGGAACTGAGTCGATGGCATAGCTCCCAGCTCCCAGTTGGCAGCGCAGGATCCGTCCCCAGAGCACAAAACCGGAGTGGGAGGACCAGACTCCTTCAGCTCTCCAGGCTCCAGTGAGGTCTCACGAGGATGTCTGCCTGTCTGTCTCTCTGTCCAGATGAGACACTGCGCTGGCAGCCAAGTGTTGGGACAGGAGAGAGGGGCTGAGCAGCTGTTCAGCAGGAATAGGGGATTTTACCTTCCTAACGCTCGGCAGAGGATGCAGGAGCTGCAGGGCAGCGTGGGAGGGCTCAGCCCCACTCAGCCCCAGCTGCAGGGGTCCCAGACCACCCCCACCCACCCCAGGACATGCAGCCCTCCCTGCTTCTGCCCAGAATGCGGGACAGAGGCAACCAATGGCTGGTGGACATCATCGTCTGACCTTCAAACAGCCAAGGCTGATGGGGAAGGTGACCCTGTCTCCCACCTGCCAAAACACACACCCAGCTCCTCCGCCTCCCGGTGCCCTCCCTGGTCTTGCTGCCCCCAAGTCTGCAGCCCCCCCCCCCCCCCCCCCCCAATCCTGAGCCCCTCGGCTGGCAGCAGAACCCACCCCAAACCCCATCTGCTCCCGCTGCCTCTTACAAGCACTGGTTAACCAGACTGTGCCTCATAAACCCCAGTTAATGGGCAGGTCATATCCATCAGCCATCAGCAAGCCCCAGTGCCTGTGGTCAGGTAAGTGAAAGGGACACACGTCTGGCCCCGGCACCCCTCGGCAATGCTGGTCCGGCACCCGGGGGGCACAGATCCCACTTCTGGAGGAGGCTGCAGCTGGGGACAGACCTCCCCAGAGCGGCCGCCAGCTCCTCTCTAATTAATCCAATTACAACATTGCGTTGGCGGCGCAGCCGGTGGATTAATTGCGGTTTGCTCCAGGTAAATGGCAGGAGGAAGCACTCCCCTGTTCGAGCAGGCTTCTTGTTTGCTATTAACTATGAAAAGTCTGGCCTCAAACCCAGCTGGAGAGGGAGGCAGTCCTGCCACCAGCATCATCCTTGCTGGGAGACAGGAGAGCTGGCTCCTCCCGGGCCTCACTGAGCACCTGCAGAGCCCTCGTGTCTCCTGAAAAACAAATCCTCACCGGAGACTGAAAACCCAAAGATTAGGGGGACAGCGCTGGGAGCACGAGTGCGGAGTGGAAGGTGGCTTGCTCTCAGATATATATTTTATTTTCAATAGAATAAAAAGGAGATTATTGAAACAATTAATTGTTCAGACTGTTAAGAAGATGGAAGTGTCAGAAGTAAAGGGATGCTGGTCACGATTCAGCACTCATTAAGGCAGGAGAAGGATTCTTCTCATATGCATGATTAACTCCTGGCCACTGATGATTTACACAGCAGATGATCAAAAAAGAATTAATTATTCCACAAACCGGGCTGCTGCCAGCCCGGCCCCACTCCTCACCAGCATTGCTGATGGCTCAGCCTGCGGCCTCCAAAGGCTGGGCTGTCATGGCCATCGCTGCCCCGCAGCCCTGCCTGGACCAGGCTGCATGCTCTTACCTGCCCTGGCCCAGGGGTGTTTGCCCCTGCTGCCCCCAGCCCACCCTCCCCTCCATTCGTATCGCCGCTTGGTCCCACGAGCACCTCCTCGACTGCACCCCCTGGGCAACTTCGGCATCCCCATGTTCGACATCGCAGGGGTTTCGTGCTGCCCAGCCCGGCCGCAGCGGCTGCTGGGGAGGTATCGGCTTTGTGACACCCGGCCCGATAATCTCCTCCTCCGCTAGCGGTAATTAACCCAGGGAAGGTTTCTCTCCACTTGACACCTTTTCTTTCCTTTGTGATTGATGGAGTCTCTCGCGTTACAAATCCATGCCATAATTAAAGGAAGGAACTCCACTCCCTCTACCTGATTTATTTTTTAATACAGTCCCCTTTTGATCTCGTCTCTCTCTTAATTAAATTAGGAGCTGTGAATCAACACCCGCCACTACAAAAGCTGTTCTGCCTCACTCACTTTCCTCCACCAAAAGAGTGTCTCCCAATCTTGGTGATGGGGAATCACCAAGAGCTACACAAAACACCTGCTCTGCTCTTGTCTGGATTTTATGAGGAGCATGGGGCCAGATCCTGTGGGCTGGTGGGCTCATGGGGAGCAAACATGACCCCTGCAGGCTTGGGGTGCAGAGCAGGGAGTGGTGCTGTGGGCTGATTTCTTTGCAGCTGCCCCATGTCCCTGGTGGGTGCTGAGGCTGCTGGGGGACATGGAGCAGCTGGGGGACCATGGTCATGGCCCCAGGAAAGGAAACCCCTTCCCAAACCCAAACCTCAGCTCCACTAGGCTTGTCCATCTTTGGGAATTAGGGAATCATTCTGTCTGGGAAAGACCTTCAAGATCATCAAGTCCAACTGTTCCCCCAGCAGTGCCAGGGCACCACTAACCCATGGCCCTCAGCACCACAGCTCCACGGCTTGGAAACCCCTCCACGGGTCACAGGGACTCCCCCACTGCCCTGGGCAGCCTGGGGCAGACCTGGACAACCCTGGAGGGGAAGGAATTGTTCCTCAGCTCCAACCTAAACCTCCCCTGGCACAGCTTGAGGCCGGTTCCTCTTGTCCTGCTGCTTGTTCCTTGGGAGCAGAGCCCGACCCCCCTGGCTCCAGCCTCCTGTCAGGGAGCTGTCAAGAGCCAGGTCTCCCCTGAGCCTCCTTTGCTCCAGGCTCAACAGCTGCAGGTCCCTCAGCTGCTCCTCACCACCCTTGTGCTCCAGCCCCTTCCCCAGTTCTGTTGCCCTTCTCTCACCACACTCCAGCCCCTCAGTGTCCTTCTGGGAATGAGAAGCCCAAAACTGAACATAGGATTCATGGTGCAGCCTCACCAGTGCCCAATCCAGGGGGACAATCCCTGCCCTAGTCCTGCTGGCCACACTGGTGCTGACACAAATGCACAATGACGTGTCAGCCCACAACGACCCTTCAGCACTTGCCAGCTTCGGGGGCTCAGCCCATCCTCGAACCCCCAGCATGTGCAGGGCCTGTCCCTGCCATGCCAGCAGCATCCCTCCTGCACCGACACCACCGTACCCCCCAGGCCTGGCTCTCCAGTGCTTCCTCTCCCTGCTCCAAGGCCACTGCCAAGGGAAAGTCAGATGTCAGCCACCTCTGATGGCAGAGTCCCCGGCCACACGCTGCCAGCCCACCATGGGCACCCTGCCTGGCTGACACGCATGACCACGGCTGCTGGGGAAGCCGCATCTCACTGGGAGCGGTGTAATAACTCCTTCTTGTGCAGCCTGGGTGATGACAGAGCTTTTAATGAAGGGTAACGGTGGTTTGGTTTAAATGCACAGCCCTGTTGACTCATGACTGCAGCAGCCCCAGGACAGGAGTGGTAAATCAAGGAGGGTTCCCAGCACTGCACTCGGAGCCTCATCGTGCTGGAGGCATCTCCTGCGGACAGCCCAGGACGGAGGGCAGTGGGAGGCAGGCAGGGACAGGCACCCGCGCCCTCCGCCTCATCTCCCCCCTGAGTGCAAATGAGCCCGCCGCTAATTTCATGAACTTCTGATGATTATCGCCTTTATTTTTAAATCTGAATTCCTTCAGGAGTCACCTTCAGCAGGAGAAGGTGGCCCCTCCCCGAGAGGCGGCGGGGGTGTGCGTGTGTGTGAATTGATTGCCTGTATCTGATTAGCAATTACACTCAGCGCACTTCAGCGGCAAATACTGTCACTCTGGGCTGGGGACGAGGCGATGGCAGATTGCTGGGGGTTGGCCCTGAGGGGGGACCAGGAGCCTGTGGGGATGGGAACGATGCATCAGCACGCGGATGGTGCTGGCACCCACCCTGCCATCGGTCCCGCACCGCATGGAGCAGGAGGCCACAGGCACCTCCTGGCTGGAGGCATCAGTCCCTGAAATCATTTGCTTCCCAAAGATTTTTGAAGCTCCAGAGAGAACCCACTGGGGTGAGCTCTCTGGGCTGGTGCTTACTGGCGTTTATGAGTTGTGTCTTTAATATAGCGTTGGAATATTTGCTCTGTAAATTCTTAAGAACAGATTTCTAGATGAGCCCTCGCTGGCATTACAGACTACAAATGAATCAGTTAAACTTACAGAAACAAATTGCACTACCCTCCTTTACAGCATAAGCGTGTAAGAAGGGACAAGAGGCAGCGCTGCAGCTGAGGGTGGTGGTGTCTGGCCACTGTGGCAGCGGGGCCACGTCACCTGGGCCACCAGCTGTCCTCCCCTATGGGCACATGTGACGCACGTGGCTGAGCAATGTCAGTCAGCTCCCGCAGCAAAGCTGGGGATCCCCTGATCCAGGACACAACTATCTGGATGCAGAGGCCCCCAGCACATCCCCATTTCCCAGCCAGGAGAAGGTGTCCCGGGGGAAGAGGAGGGTCTCTGCCTGCTGGAGGCTGGAGCCAGCACAGAGGCACTCAGGAGCATGGAAGGGACATGGGGGACGATGGATCTGACCGCGCTGCCTGCTCCATCCCGGGAGGAGAGCTGGTTGCAGAGCCGGCTGCTCTGTGCACACAAGTTATTTCTGCAAGAGCCTTGACAGAGAAAAGCCATCTGGAGAACGGCAGCAGTGGAGCTGTGTCTCCAGAAGCAGCTGGCCCTGTGCTGGGATCCGGTGGGGTTTGAGGGCTCTGATGCCCAAGAGAACACCATGTCCCCTTGTTCCCAGCCACACCAACCAGCTGGATGGTGGGGAGTGCTTTGACCCCTAATTCAGGGCTAGTGAAGCCTGGGGCTTTACCCCACTCTCACTCTTGCCCAGGGCTGTTTCCCATCTGGGGAGATGCTCAGGCTCCCCACTACCAAGGGCCACAACACATCCAAGATTCAAGCAGACAAATTAAGACCTTGGGATGCTCTAAGACCAGATCCTGATGCCTTTGTGGGTGATAGGAAACCTGAGGTGGGGGCTTGAACCCAGCACCAGCTCCTGGGATGGTGGTATCAAGTGAGACCCTCTTCCTTAAAAGAAAGGGATTGAGAAAAGGTGTAGCAGGATGACAGTCCCACCACTGCCACAGGAACACCCAGCCAAAGAGAGGGACTGGGAGCAGGTGGGCCAGCAGTGGTCGCACCGTGACAGCCCCAGGTACAGTGCTTCAGTTAACAGCAGAGCAAAGCCTGTGCCCTCCAGCACTGCCGAGCACGAGGATCCCCACAAGAGCTGGGACATCTCTGAGGAAGCACAGGGGGAGATAAACAAACAAGAATGCAGTATTTCCCTCTGCTGCCAAGGTTCCATCAGTGCTGGCTGTCTGGGTTTGATTAAAACTCTCATTTTTTACATTTGAGAAGAATATAATTTAGCTACCAGATTAAAAGCAAGTAAGACCCATGTGCAGATCTGCAGCACGTCCCTTTCCTCAAAGCCATCACGTGCCATGGCAGGAGAGGCTGGACGGGGACACCTCAGGGTATGCTCAGCCTCCCTGCCCAGGGGGTCTCCAGGCTGCCAGCCCCTCCACCAGCCTTTCTCTGGCTCAGGATGCAGCCTTTTGGCTCCAGCATGGTGGGGGGGGCTCCCCTGGGGATTGCTGGCACTGGGGACCCACATGGCCAAGGAATGGCCACTGCACGGGTGCAAACAGCTCCTCCCGCGGGCAGGGGCATCAAGACACATCACCTGGTGAAAGCACACCCATGGGCTGTGACCACCCAGCCCTGACCTACCCATGTTGGTGAGCTGGACCACGCCTGGGGTGCAGTGAGGCCCTGGGACAGCAGAGCTCTGAGGGGGTGCAAGGGTGATATGATCCCATCCCCAACCCAGGCAGCTGCTGGGCAAGAAGCTCTGCTCTCCAAAACCATCTCCCTAGGGCCTGTTTGAATAGGCACACACAAGGTTGCTGCCCTGGCAAGCTCTCAGCTCTTTGGCTATCGCTTTTAGATGAGCTGGCTATTTAAACAGCACTTAAGTGTTAACAGCTGCTGGGCTGTAAAGTGTCTCCAGAGCATGAGCCCCTGGTTCCAGGCTCTTCAAAAGCCTCTGTGTAAAAGGAATTAATAACAAAGCAAATTGTACTCGAATGCAGCTTCTAGAGAGATAAAGCAGTGGCAGGGGAGTGGCAGAGGGTGCGGGAGAGGAGTTTAACCTCCGCTCCCCTCCCTGCACCCGCCAGGCAGTGATGGATGATGCTGTTTCAGGGCACCACAAAAACAGGTCAGATTGGGATCAAAAAGGGCTGAGGTGCACCAGGCTTTCTGCTCGGGGTCATTACCAGTGATGATGGGCATCTACCGGTGTAACGTCAAACTACTGCTTTCTAGGCAGGCTGGATTCTCTTCCCAGCCCAACGCTTGGAAGCCAGGAGGGAGGGAGCTGCCTCCTGGGGTTTCGGTCGGGTCTCGCCAACAGCCGGTGATCGATGCTCCACCTGTGTGCCAAACATCTCTGGCTTCAGGCTGCTCCTGGCCAGTGGTGTTTGTTCACTTTGTGATGGACAGAATTTGGGAAAATTCAAGCATAAAAACTTCTACAGCCTCAGCTGGAAGTTGCGGGGCTTTCATCCCTAGCATTTGCCAAAATTATCCGTGCAGCAGCAGACAAACCCACCAGCGCTCCACAGAGCTGCCCTCGGTCCCGGCAAGCAGGGAGAAGGAAAAAAAAAAATGTATTTTAAACAGATGGAAGTTTACAAGAACTAACCATAACTCACTGCATGCCCTGGGGGCAGGAACAAGAGGCTGGCACAGAAAAAGAGCATCTTCTGCAGGCTTCGACCCCAAGAGGAGCGTGGTTTCTTCCCAGTTTTTGGCTGGAGGTTTGGGGGAACGGTGCCACTTGTCTGCAAAACATCGCCGGGTGGGGAAGCTGAAGTGGTGGGCACCTCGGCGTCAGGGCTCAGCCAGGCACCACACGGCCATCGCCAGCGGCCATGAATGAGACGCCTGAGCTGTGGCGAGTCTGTAAAGGAAGAAGATGTATTAGGGGAAAACACCTGTGGGAGAAGAAAAGGGCTGGGCTGTCACATCCAAACCTCACAGACCCTGCAGGGAGACTCCCATTGGGATCCAACTGTTGGGACAGGGGGTATCCAGTCCCAAGCCGGACGCCATCTGGGCTAACATCCCTCCCAAGCACTGTTTTGCTCCCAGTTTCTAAGGGGATTTGTCTGGCAGGGGCCCTGAAGGTGCTGACAGGAGAGGGAGGCGGGAGCTGGTCCCCCCTGCCCGGGCAGAGCAATGCTGTGTCATTCAGAGCTGGGATCTTACCTCCAAATCCCTCTTTCTTTGACAAGAGCAGAATCATCCACTCAATCTTCAAACAGCAGTTCAAAGCCTTTATATCACTCTCAAGATTAATTAGCAGCTAAATAATAATCCAGGATAAGTCTTATCAAGATATAAAGACCACAACACGGTCAGTCAGGGATGTGGGAGATCTAAAAGAGTAGAAAGTTTCACATTCTCAGTTAAATCCAACATCTCCCATGAAAATGCAGCCTCTTCCCATAACAAATAGCAGTGTCAGGAGTCAATCTTTACCAGAGGAACATGTCAAACAAAACCCCCCTCGCACAGAGGGGCTGTTGGCTTTACACGTGTTAATACACACGTGCTCAGACAGGGGAGCAGCAGAGCTCTGGTAACTGTTGGGCAACCCAAGTGTCCACCAAGGCAACACGTGGCTGACCCTGTAGAAGATAGGTTGTGGGGGCAGAGGGGTAACGGTCAGGCATGTTCTGGGGCAGGAGGCTCAGGAGAGAGGGGTGTGTGGAGCCTGAGGATGGCCATTAAACAGACACCATGTCAGGCCTGGGACATCCTCAGATGCCGTGGCAAGCAGAGAATGGCTCTGGAGCCTCCCTGCGATTCCCCCATCCTGTTCTTACACATCAGGGCTGGGCCCTGAGCTCACAGGCCTCCAGCATGGCCCACAGCAGCTGGCTTTCGTGCTCTGGACTCCCCTGGGGTCCTGACATCCCTCTCCAGTGGCCATTGCTGCAGGATGCAGGATGCTCCCCAAGGCAGGGATGAAAGCCTTACAGCCTCACCAGTTGGGGGGTGCTGCTCCTTCACTTCCAACACCCTTTTCCCAGGCACCTCAAAATGCTAGGAAGGAAAAAAAGTAAAACAGAAATCAGCTGCAGCAAGCCAGCTGCACCAGAACATTTATTTCATATAATGCACCATTTATTTTCAATTGTCCTGGTGCTTCCCCGCCCTTGGCAGATTGCTGGTGGAAAGTTTGCAGAGTTGCAGAAGATTGGTGGCAGGAGCAGCAGCTCCAGCACACGGCGAAGGGACGGACGTGACGGGAACAGAGCTGGCACCTCTTGCTGCGGGGGGACAAGGGCAGCCCGGTGGGAGGAGGGTAAGGACCAACACCTCGGGGCTGCGGGTCAGACTGGGAGAGATGTCCCGGCTGTTAGCTCACCTCTGGACTAATGTGCTGAAGGAGGTGACAGTAGCAAAGTGATGACAGGGACACTGCAGGGGAGGGCACAGAGAGGGCTCAGAGCAGCACTAGGAGCATCTTCTCCCTCTAGATCACAGTTTCACCCTCCCAGCCCCATCCAAGCACCAGCCCCCTCTGCCTTTCCCTCTGCTTTGGGGACCTGCTCTCAATGCCAGAGCTTGGGGATGGAGCCAAGTCAACCTCCAGCTCACAGGAGATGTCCAGACCTGACCTCCAGATGCAGCTCAAGATGCAAACTCACCCTTGCAAGCCAGTGCTTGAAAAACCCAAGCCCACTTCAAGTCCCTGCATGGCCAGGAGACTTCCAAGAGTGGGGGTGGCTCTGGGCAAGGCCAGAGCTGCTGTGGCTGGGATGCTAGTGCAACACCCACCATGTCCCACAGCATCCCCATCCCCTGGGGAGATGGAAGTGCAGCCCTTGCCACCTTTGCCCCACACTTGACCACCAAACAGCTTTTTTACTCCCAGGTCCTCTCTCAGTCAAAGCCATCTGAAGATCTCTGACATACCATGAAGGATTTTCTAATGGGGTTCAGCAGGCTTGAAGATTTGTATCAAAAAGCCCCAATTTATTGAATTAATGCTGCAGAGCAAAACCATGGCTGCTTAACAACTAGAGTATCAGTATTTTACAGCAACATAACTAATAAGGCCATTAATACAAACTGGGCTCACTCCTGACATTTATATCACTGTAAATCTCCCTCTCAGCACTGGAATTATTTATGTCATCCCAGGCACTCGAGAAGAGCTGTCGTCCTTTATCAGGAGGAAAGATTTAAGCCAAGAAACAACAAATATAAACGTAGTAATAAAAAAAAAGGAGCTCGAGAAGAGCTGGGACAGGCCCCTGATGCAAACACCAAAACACCACCTCCAGCCCTAACCAGGCACCTGGGAAACTGCAAATAGGAAGGAGATGATGGCGAGGGAACAGGAGAGGAACCTGACAGACCTCACCGAGTACTAATTATTTCTGGCATTATCTGTGCAGACAGATAAGGTTTTCATTAATAAACTTGAAGAAGGTGGAGGGGGGTTGGGGAGGAGGCAAGAGCCGAGTGCCAGGCAAGAGCTGTGAATGAGCCACAATCACCAGTGAAACGCAATCAGAGACAGGGAGCAATTAGGGGCCCTGCTAGCAGTGGTGGGGACACGAGAGACAGTAATTAGCTGGCAAGCCTCTCCCCACTCAGCTTTGTTTTGCAGGCTGCTTCATAATTCGTGACGTGCTGGAAATGAAATCGTTAGTCAACTTTCATAGGCAGGGCCTTATTAAGGCCCCTATCTGCACTGCTTTAACTGGAAGGAGATAAACCCAGGCTGGCGCGGGAAGCGGGGCGAGGGAGATGCAGCACCTCCTTACAGCCCCGCTGCCACAGAAACGCAGGGACACGGGTGTGTGCAGGGGGGGCAGGGACTCTGAAACCGCCCCTTGTCATTTTTATCTCCGTGAAGGGAACCCGAGAGGCGGGAGGATGAGGAAAGCCCTTGCTTTGCAGGTGGTGTCACCCAGGCCGTGGGCTCCAGGCCAGAATTAGGCAGGACCGCTGTCTGGCCAGATGATTGGAAGATGGGGGGGACCCAAGGAGCTGCGGTGATCAGCAGAGGCAGGCAGGTCCCCATGGCAACAGGGCAATCCAGCACATCCCACCCTGCACAGCCTCACCCCAGAGGTCAGTGGCAGCATGGTGGAGGAGGACAGTGGATGACCTGGGTCCCTCACCCTGGCAGCCCTTATGCTGTGCACCAGAGACACAGGCTCTGGCTGACATGGGAGCACCCACAGCAGCTCCACTGCGGTTCTGCTTCAGTTCAGATTGGTTCAAGCCCGGGATCATTTTTCCCCGGCCCAAAGAGAGGTGAAGATGGTTGATCCACCCAAAAGAAAGAAGAAAGCCCTTCCCCAAAAGCTCAACACTCTGAATGATGCATCCACCCCAAACAGCCATCCCTGGGTGACTGGTGACCCCAAACAGCAGCCTCCCAGCCTGACCCGCTCCCACACCACTGGCAGATGCATGAAGTGACATTTCCCCCAGCTGTTCCCGAGGAGCCATGCTGCTCCAGCTCCTTCCCTGGATAGCTGTTCTCTCTGATTGCTGCTGAAAGGAGATAGCATCCTACCTGATGGGGAGATTTCCAGCCCTCCTGTGAGAGCCGTTTGCTTTCAGAGAAGCTGGAGCTCCAGAGCCTCCAGCAAACTTTACTCACCGAGCGGGGGGAAACGGAGAGAGATTGGAAAGGTGGTGAGAGAACTGCTTTTCTTCATTTTATTGGAGCAAGTCTTTAAATGGCTCTCCTTAAATGGTGGCATCGCAAAAGAGGCGGGAGCCACGCGGAGGTGAAAGGACAGTATTTCTTGAGGCAGGGCAAGATGCCATCCTGGTAAATATTTAATTAGGAGTCAAACTGCTAGACCGAGGAGCTTTGTCTGCAGAAATTTATCAGACACAAACCTCAACACTTTGAAAAAGTAAGCAGCCCATGAGGCAGTATTTCCTTGTGCTCAAGCCTGAATCCGTGTCTAGCTATTTAAAGCCAGAGCAACCTGATGAATCTCTCTAAGTCACTCCAGCCCAGAGATGAGATGGACTCAGGGGCTGGGGAAACTTGCCCCTCGCTCTGCCCTAATCAGGGAAGGTGCTTTTAAACCCTGCCCTCATAATGGGAAGCATTTCCTCTCCTCCTCATCTTCCTCTTCTCCAAAATTGAGGGCATATTGATATAAACGCTCTGAGGACCCAGTTGTGCCCCTCCTGGGCATGTGGTGGGTGCCTGGGGCTTTGTTCTGGGTGCAGTTCTCCTGCCTCCCTCCACCAGACACCCCTGGCAAACCCTGCCGGGTAGTGTAGGAAAACAGGACACTTACAAACCCCCCACTTCCAAAGGCAAAACTTGCACTAAAGCCTACACAAGTTCTCTCCTGCCTAGCCAGGCTTACGGGACTCTTCCAGACATCCTTCAGCTCTGGAGAGCCCAAATGTGGGCAATCACAACAACATCCATCTCTCATCTGGCTTGTAGGCACCATGGGATGGGAGGGTTGAAAAATCCTCTTTTGTTCCTTCCGTGAACTGACCCCAGGATGGGGAGGTTTGGTCAGAAAACTCCCTGGACTGGCACAGGGTCAGCATCAGGTTTTGCAAGGGCACTAAGAACGGTCCATCAATAGCTCAGGAGCCCAGGAAACACAGCTCCAAGTCCTGTTAGAAGAGGGAAATGTTGCCTCTTCACACACCCACAAACATTAAGCTTGCAAGTCAATCCTATATTTAAGAAATCACTAACACTTAAGGAGCTAAAACCCCAGTGTATGACTGATAGAAACCTGACAGCTGCTCTACATCAAGCTGAGTTTGAGCGTGTCCTCCGGTGCCCCCAGCATGTTTGCAGTGCAGCTCAACTCCTGTCCCAGATGGGAAGGACTGCAAGGATTTAGCCCAAAGTCCATTCCTCCCTCATGCTGCCCGTGCTGGCACCGATTAGAGCCACCTCTCCGACTCCCACTGCACACCGCAGGGGAGTGACAGCATCTCCTTTCTGCCCATCTTTCCCCCTCTCAGCCACTCAAGCAGTGGGAAGGTTTCATGGTTTTCCTTCAAGGTGACAAAGTGCTGTTTCTACAGCGCTTCTTGTCTGGAGCAATTCACGCGCCACGGACTCAGCCAGATCTAACGAGAACGGCAGCAGCCAGAGCAGCTTTGCTTCCAGGTTTCCCCCTGGGGAGGGAGGTCAGCACAGCCCCAGCACAGCAACACTGAGGGTAAGTTCACACTGCACCCTGCCAGACTGGAGAGGGGGGAAAAAATACCCCCAAAACAACCAGCCAACGAACCCACCCCAATCCTTCCAGGATCTCCTTTCTCATACCTTATCGCCCAGCTTCTCCGTAAGCCAAATACAACCCTTCTCCAGATCCTGCTGGTAACAGCAGTGGCTTGCCCTGCTTGGCTGTAATTAGCTTCAAAGCCACCAACAAAACTGCCCATCTGAAGAACATTTCAGGACCGAAAAAAAAACCAAAAAAAAAAAAAAGAGGAACTGAGCTGCAAGAAAGCAACCAAAATCCATCATGGCTAACTATTTGCTCAAAAATTGTCAAAAAGAGGTGGATTGATGAAAGGAGCTGGTAAGCAGGGCAATAGCAGGAGTCTTCTCGAAGGCAAGTGTTTTAGCAGGATCCAAAAGCAAGAATTTTCATAATCCTTGGGCTGTTAATTATCTAAAAACAGGTCCCACGGAGCTGCCTGAGTGAAGATTAATTAGTTTTTGAAATAGTAGCTAAATTGATACTGGGAAGGAGTTTGGGTTCCAAAATAATGGCTGAAAATTAGCCAGCCTGTTTCTCCATTTCTCTTTGCCATGTTCAGGGGGACATTTGTCTTTGTTGCCTTTTCAGAAAAGGGCCATTAATCAAATCAGCAGATGGTCCTCCCCAACCCTGTGATGTTGCAGGAAGACAAAAGGGAGGAATAAGAGGAGGATGAAGCTATCATACACAAGTGTTAGGAAGAAAATCCCCCAACCCCGTGATTTGCAACTCCAGAGACCATCTCCCCAGAAGGGTTCAACTGCAGTAACTCTCCCGGAGATGAGGAACAGCTCCTGTGACAAGCAGACACCTACAGGAAAGGGATTTGTCCATCTTTAAAACAAATTACCTGCACTAATTCCAAATATGGGGATTTATGTCTCCTGGTTCACCCAAGTTTGATGTCTAAGTTGTCACCACCTGCCAAAGCTTTCACCCATGAGTGGGCCACACACATGTAAGACTCATTCCTGCACGTCCCAGGGGTGTATGCACGCAGGCTTGTCCCCCCACGGTGATGCTCACTGTCACCTTCTCCCACCTGGCTGCACGTTTCACAGGACACGCAGGAACATCTCTGTGTAGGAACATCTCCTGTCAGCACTGGTGACAGCTCTGCTGTCACACGTGGCTGAGACCATCTGAGGGGCTCAGGAGCTGTCAGACGGACATGCAGCAAAGTGTGCGACGGCACATGTCTTGTTCCCTGGGAAGATCAGCCAGCGGGAGCCTTGGCTCGTCTGAGCAGCCTCCCAGTGCTCCGACCCTGCCTTGGGGGTGGTGTTGGCCACTGTCACAGGCAGGCACGTAGCTCTGAGCACACAGCCTGCAAAAAACCCTCTCAGTGGGTACACACGTAGGTGGGACCCCGCTGCTGAGAGGGCTCCTGCCTTCCCAGCCTGTGGTGACGGGGTGTTCAGGGGAAGCAGTCCTGTGTTGCAGCCCGATCAATCACCAGCCTCCGCTCACCGAGCCGCTTGTCCTGAAGGAGCGTCTGCTCCATCACGTACACACAGCTGACGCACGAAACCCCCCCAGCCTTTGGTGGTGCACGTTACCTTGGATTTTATGGCACAATAAACAACGGTGCAGAGACAGACACCCATCCCTTCAACGCCGTCTGCACTGCAGCGCTCACCCTTTGTGGCTTCCCAAACCCAGGGCTGCAGAGTCATCACTCAGCCACCCACACGTGTCCGAGGGACAGGGTTGTGCTCCCAGGTGGGGAGGCCGAGACCTTGTTCCCTTTCCTCTTCGGCAGCTTTTAGTAAACAGGCATCACCAGCTACCACAAACAACATCCTATCAAGCTGCTCGTTATCTTTTGCATCAGTCGCAGCCAAACGAGGGGGGTGCTGGCTTTGTGCAGGGTGGTTCTCCTCTGACACCTGCCGGGGCAGCGGTGCAAGGCTCAGACCCTCTCTGTGAAGGTGACAGCCGTGCCCTTTGCAATACAGAACTCCAGCAGTCTCCTGCAGACCACCGCTTTGCTCCCAGCTCCAGGCTGGGACCACTGGGAGGCTGATCTGCTCTCACTTCACAGTGCTTACCAGCAGGATCAGACCTCAGCAGTTTGTTACGCTACAGAGGAGGCTTAAGAAGCACTCACAGGAGAGATCCTAGCAGATAAGGGGGAGCAGACAGCAGGCCTGGAGCAGAGGGAAGCCACTCCATCTCCAGGAGGCTTGGTTTATCAGCACAGGTCTCAGGCAGCACCAAGAACCTACCACCCTGCGAGCCGCAAACAGCTCATTAGTAACGGCCGGGCTCCCACTGCTCCACCAGCCTGGGTTGAACCGGCTCCCAATGGGGGACAATATTCACACCGCCCCAGCAGCAGATCAAAGGCAAGGCAGGACACACCTTGTGGCTACTGGTCCAGCATAGTCTTTGGCTCCTGGAGCACACGGGCTGCAGGCTGCACAACCTTGTGGTCTCGCGCCGCTGCAATGCTTTAGTTGGATTAATTGTTCCCGCCATGCACAAGAGAAGTCAAGTGGATGCCGTCTCCTGGGACGTTGTTCTGATTTTTCATCCTTCACCTACAGTGAATAAAAAACCAGTGACAGTGAATGCAGAGCCCCCACCCGGCATCCATTGCCACCGTGCCCTTCACTGTCCAACAAGCCACTGATTTATCTCCAGGTCCCAAGAAGTGTGACTTGCCAGCAAGCCTCAAGCAAAAGAGAGGTGCCTTCGCCTGGAGGTACGCTCTGCAGAGCCTGGCAGTGCTCCCTCCCTTCCCGGGAGAGGCTGGGAGTGGTTCTCAGCTCAGTGTCCCCAGTATTGCCTCTGACATGGGTTTTGTCAGGTTCAGCTCATTGTCAGAAACACCCTCAGCTGAGAAGATACTTCTGTTGTGGGGAGACCTTCTGGTGGCCTTTCAGTGCTTCAAGGGGCCTGTCAGAAACATGGGGACAGTCTTTTGAGCAGGGCCTGTTGGGACAGGACAAGGGGGGATGGGTTTAAACTGAAAGAGGGAGATTTGGATGAGATGTAAGACATTTTTGATGCTGAGGGTGGGGAGAGCCTGGCCCAGGCTGCCCAGAGAGGTGGTGGCTGCCCCATCCCTGGCACCATTCAAGGTGAGGTTGGCTGGGGCTCTGAGCATCCTGCTCTAGTTGCAGATGGCCCTGCTCCCTGCAGGGGGGTTGGACCAGATGGCCTTTAAAGGTCCCTTCCCACCCAAACCAGTCTATGAGTCTGTGATTGCCAGGTTTTGTCAGAAGTGAGGAGAGCAGGAGGGCCCAACAGCAGAGCTGTTTCAGGAGCTGTTACAGAGGTGGCTTGCAGAGGCTTTGGATGCACAGCATCCATACCACCTCCCTCCTTCAGCCAGGCATTACAGCCCCCAGGGAGAGCAAGCACAGCAAACTGGGGAGCACTTCCAGCTCCTGGGCAGGATGCTGGGGCTCTGCTTCACTCCAACATCTCCACATCTCGTCTTTTCACCATGGGCTTTTTGAACCCCTGAGTTCTCCTGTCCAACCCCTGGCTGGCTGCAAGCACAAACACCAGCTCTTCTGGGCTTCCCTGCCCAGCCAATATGATGAGGCGAGCGCACAATCTCTTTTCTAGATTCCCTTTTAGCTATTTCCCAGTCCCAGGAGTGGAGATAGGTTTTTCATCCCCTTTTGCAAGGTGATTAAATGCTACACTTGTAAAACACTTCATTCTGGGAAACAAATTATGCAAAACACACTCAGTGGGATCTAATACAAACTGATACAATCAGTGGTGGGGACGCGGCTCCCAGGATTTATTTTATGGGGCCTGTGAGAAGCTGCCTGTGCAGCCTGCTGGCCTGCTCCATCCTGGGACAGGGGCTCCACCAGCCACAGCCATGAGCTCTGCCCAATCCTGCTCCACTGCAGCCTCCTCGGAGCCTGCCCCTCCTCTGGAGAGGGCTGGATGGCTGCACGTACAGCACAAGGCCAGTCTGGAGGAGGCTTGGGCATCGCACAGAGGAGCTCTGGAGGGCCAGTGAATCTGGACCTGCTGATGTTGCTGATTTCAGCACTCACGTGGGGTTTTTTCAGAGCTCCTCTGTCACTACTGGCTGTGCCGCAGCACTCCCAGGCACCGTGCTGGGGGAAGCGCATCTGGATGGACCTTCACTCGCTGCCGTGTTTCCAAGCAGCTCTGCCTGACCCCAGCCTTGACCAGAGCTTACCCAGCAGGACGCAACGCTAGCCAGACAGAGCCTTCCCTGCCTCAGACCCCTAACGATGGGAGACAATGCTGCTTGCCTCTGCACAGGCCACTTGCCATGGCCAGCATCACAGAAAGGAGCTCTCGCTTCTTCTGCATGCTCCAGGGGAAAGCACTGTGGGCAGGTAACATGCTGGATTAGGACAGAAAGCAAGTCAACCTGGAGCCTGCCTTGGGTGTGGGGCTGTTGAAAAAAGGGAAGAAAAGAGAAAATGAGATTTCTTGCCCCCAGTCTGCTGACTCAGTAATGACTCAAGGGGCTAAATTTAGCTCTCGAACCTCTCAGCAGCAGCGTGAGCGGCTGTTGGCCTCTCCTTAACCTTATTACCAGACCTTTTAAGTAAATCCTTCACCAGATCAGGAGAGATTCTGCTCACGCTCCAAGGGGATTATAAACCACCTTTGAAAGCTGGAATAAAGTGCCTGCATGTACAGAGGTACACACACAGCTTTCTGGTAGCAACACAAGACCTGGGTGTGGAGAGACAGCACTCGAGTGCATCGTGCTTGGTGAGTCGTCATGGAAACAGGGAATTTTAAAAGCAATTAGGTGCAGACTCATCTGCGTGGCACCAAGGGATCTCAAAGAGCCCCAGCACTGCAGGCAGCTCTGGCCAAAGGGCTCCCCTGGTGCAAAGAGATGAGGTGACAGTGCCTAGACATCAGCGGGCAGACCCAAAAGGGCTTTGCAAGCCAGGCAGGTGCTGGTACAGCAGCTCAGCCTGGCCTAGGGAGAGGAGATGCCCTGGGGAGAAACGCAAAGCAGCGACCCAGGGCTCTTTCTGTACCAGGTTGCAACGAGGCAGAGCCAGAGACTTTCTGACCAAAGAAAAGTATAACTTTCCAAACAGCAACGATATCATCTGCAATACAGCTTGACCCTGCGGCAAGCTAAGCTGGCTCTGCGCTTTAATAAGAGCCATTCCTGTAAGGTCAATCATTATACAACCTCCTACAAAACCTTCATCGACCGTTTCTCAGAAAAGCCCAGCCTGGAGAGCTGCTCGCCTCCCGCGCCGATGCAGCGTGCGACCCAGGGAGCTGCTCCTCGCTCCTCTCCAGCCCCAGGGCAGGAGCTGGGGGACCCTGCCTGCCCCGTGCCACCCACGCTGCCCAAACAGTGCGGACGGGACCCTTGGCCACGGCAGGAATGGAGGCAGATCCACACACGTTCAGCATCACACAGGCTGAAGGCATCATCTCTTCTCCACAGATAACAATGACACACGCTCTGCTTTTCCAAATCCAATTGCATTGCAAAGAGCTTTTTTCTTCTCCCCATCTGCCCCCCCGCCTTTTTTTTTTTTCAAATGCTACAAACCAGTTCCTCCTCCTCACTGCTAGAAATTCCTCCAAAGTTTCTCATCACATCTTTTCACTTCCCTTCACTATTCCTACATTTTCCTGGCTCCATACTGGATGTAGCCCTGTCGATGCTCAGCTTCAGCTTCCCCTTCAGCTTATTCTTCCACATTTTCTGCTTGCAGTGGCCGCTCTGGCCAGGACACACACTCTGGCACACACTTCTTTTCTTGGGGTCATCCCCCTTCACATCAGACACCTTCCAGGAGGCCCCAAGAGCTGCAGAAGCATGGGCGATGCCACATTCCCCCTTGCTTCGGCATCCAACCTCCCCTGTGATTGATGGGCTAGAGAAGGGCTTGTAGCATTGGCAAGAGACTGGGCTGGGTAGCAGTGTTTCGGCTGGTTCCTCCCAGTCTGGCTCGAGAGGGGGATAAGGTACATCTGCAGAGGGGAGATAAGGCAATCGGGCACCTCGAACGCCTGGGATCTTATTAAAGGAGAACTGGCTGGCGAGATCCTATCGCTGCACAGAAATATCTGCGACTTTATCCTCAGCTGTACCGTGAACCAAAACAAATCGAG
>JAAGNO010002565.1:22694-42826 GCA_033439905.1 Ceryle rudis
GCTGTGCCCGTTAGGATGATTGTAAGGGGCGATCAGTTGAATAGGGCGGTTATAATTGTGATTTCTGCTATTAAGTTACCAAAACAAATCGAGGGCTGGCTGGGCTCTCCTGCGGGGCAGGACAGGCAGGGAGAGAGGGGAGGCTGCCCCCTGCGTGGCCAGGGCCCGGGCAGCGCGGCCAGAGCACCTGGCTGGGAGGATGTGCAGCCACAGCAGCCCAGCAAGGGGTGGAGATTGCTCGGCCAAAGCAATCAGGGAGCTCCTGGGGAGGTTGGGCCGTTACATCAACGGAGCAGGGTGCTGCTGCAGGGTGTAAGTGCAGGGACTACAGAGACCTCGTGAAGGGCAAGGGACAGGATTCAGCCTCGTGTGCCGAAAGGTGGGCAGCCCAAGGGAGCTCCTGAAACATCAGACGCCTGGCAGTCAGCTTTAACCTGCCTCTCTCCAAGGACCTTAGAGACCTTAAGTCACACTGTCCCCCCAGCATTCCCTCTGAGGGATCAACCTGCAGCAGCTCTAGACAATCTGGCTGCTAACGCAGGAGGCAGAGCCCATCGCTGCTGCCCATCATCCTGGGCACGCGTGGGGAGCCAGAGCTGGGTTTTAAACCTGCTGGTCCCACATTCACTCAGGGACATGGGGAACAGGGACAGCTCTTGGACAACCATCATCTCCCCTGCCACAGTACCACCTCCCAGCCTGGCTCGGTCAGTCCCACCTCCCCTCGAAGGGCTGTCAGCCCAGCAGGTAGAGCTGGGGTACCATGCCCAAGTGTTCTTCCATCCCAGGCTGTACCCCCAAGGACAGCACAGTTGGGTTCTAAAACTTTGTTCCCACCTCTCTGTTCCAGGTCCAGCCACGGCAGAGGGAAGCGGAAAGCACAGGAGCCAAGTATTGCCCCAGCAAAGCCCAGAACAACTTACACAATTTTTCCAGCTCCATTCCTTCTGCTCAGGAAGTGTGGGACACCCGGGAGCCCAATTTATCTCAGAAGCCATCATGTGCATCTCACTCCTCTTGGGAAGAGGCACGAGGCAGCAGCGCAGGGAGGGGTACCTGCCAACAAGCACCCTTCGTGCCAGTCACAGCCGAGAGGAGCCAAGGGGAAAGGACCCAGTGCCACGGGCTCCATTCTGCCGGGGCAGAGCTTGCTTTGACCCCGCAGGGATTGATGAAGGGGTTTCAGAGGGCAGTCAGAGCCTCACCAAGGCCTGCGGGGCAGGGACAGCTGCAAACAACATCCCAAGCAGTTCTAGCGCTCTTCGTGTCAGATTAAACTTCACAAAAGCCCCGGGAATAATTGCAATAAATTGTGCCCACCCTTCCAAAGGAAGGGCAGGTATGGAGGAACCTGCTCCGAGCCCTCTTGGGAATCTAAAAGAGGATGGAGCTTCCAGGTCCCTATCATGCCCCCTCTCAAAAGCCTGGGAGCAGCCTGCCAGCTGACGGCACAGAGCAGCCTTCGCCTGAGTCACGGGGGCCTTGGTGCCACCTCCCACCCAGCCACGGGAACAAAAGGGGCCTCGTCATCCTCCCTTGCACGGTGTGCGCTGGCAGGGGGGGAAAGAGGTGCCTTTCTGCCCTCCCCACTGCTCTGGGGGAAGGAAAGCCAACAAATCAAGCCCCCACATCCAGGCATGTGGGCAGAGCGTGACAGCTTCTCACCCATGGGTGGGCTCTGCTCCGAAAGGGAAGCTTTCCAGCAGCGTTGGGGAACAAGGCTGTGCAGGCTAAGAGAGCACGGGGGAGAGGAGCTCTCGCTTGTAGCACCAGGGATGGGACAGGCCAAGCACTGCAGCAGGGAACCAGCACGAACATCAGAAGGACCATCGCACCCCTGCAGGGGAGCTCAGGGATGCCCAGCACTGTGGGGGGACAGACACAGCTGCTAAAAGTTAACCAAGAGCAGCAGCATTTGGGGAAAACAGGGAGGCAGGCCCACATACACCAAAGGAACGGATATAAAAACAAGCCTGTCAGCTCCTCTCGCCCTCTGTGAACACCACACTGGGAGCACCACACTGCCCTGCACACCATGCTGGGGATCACAGCCTGCCCAGCTCAGCCCCTGCTCCAGTGGGGCAAGAGAGCATCCAGCACGGGTGGCAAACAGATCTGAGAAAGTCTAATGCATCAAAGCAGCCAAGTGTGTCATGGGTCAGTGTCTCCGTGTTCCCCTGCTCAGGCTGGCAGCCCTTATGCTGCCAGGACAAGTCCTAGGGAGCAAAGCCAATGTTCACCAACCTACCCCGAGTAGAAGCTGTGCAGCTTGAGCAAATACCTTGTGCTTTTCAAGACGGGGTGATTACAGAGGCCAAGAGCCTCATTCAAAGCAGCCCTGCAGTTGGACTCAACAATTCTTCACCCAGAGTTAGCTCATGCTTCTCTGCATCCCACTGTGGAGAAGTCAAGGACACCCCTTTGGGTGAAACAGAGACCTGGAAACCTTCAGATGACATGGATGGAGGATGTTACTGCCTATTAACTACAACTGAAGATATGCTACTCGATTTATCCAGGGCAAATAACGCTTGTCAAGAGTAACGTACTCATTGAATTGCTTCATTGGTCACTCCGCATTGACAGAGGCAATCAAAGTGCTGCTGCTGAAGCAACGTGCAGCAGCTCTACCCGAGCTCTCAGGTGCTGATGAGGAAGGGAAGGAGGCGAAAGAGCTGCCAAGCCAGCCTCACCTATAGCAAGCGAGAACAAGGGCTGACACAGAGCTTAAAGTATTAACTAATACAATGAAGGAATGCAAAAGCTTCAGGGGATTAAGGAGGAAATCCATTTCCCTTATAATTTATAGACATTCAGAACATGATGCTCATGGTCTTAATATCACCAGTATGCGACAAGGTAAAGGGGGTGCAGGCTCCAATCCGCACCCAGATCGTCAGCTTGCCAGTGGTTTTGACAATGCAAGCTGGAAGGATTCAGATGAGATCATAGAAAGAGGCATTCCAAAGGGCCATGGCTACTCCATAGTAGGCAGAGTCAGGCTGTCACCACAGCAAGCTGAGGTACCTCTCAGTCCCCAGCAGGCCTGGGATCCCCTGGATAGGTCCCAGGACAAGCACCAGTGACCCAGCTAATTGTACAGAGTTACCCTGCAAATGCTGGCTCATAATAAACAACCATGCTCTGGAAAACTTCTTGAGCCAGCTGTATCATGCAGATATCCTCAGAAGCCAAGGTACTTAGCAAGATCAGTGCGAACCTGGCGCTAGAGGCTCCTCCTGAAGGCAAGATCCCATCTGGCAACACTGACCTTATGAGGAAGAGCAGGAATCTGGGCAGGAGCAGCACAGGACCATCACCTCATGTTGAGCTCTTTCAGCAGCTGCGAGGACACATCAGGAGATTGGGTATCGTGGGGAAGAGCTGTGTGTCTCATCTCCCGGTCAACAAGAAAGCAACGTACAGGAGACCCGTATTTCAGTGAACTCAGAGGACAAGGTGGTATCTTATCACACAGCCCTCTGCCTGCCATCCCATAGTGATGTTTTCTCCTCTCTGGTTAGAGTTTGGCTCCACCGACTGTGGAACCCAACCTCTGCGGGCAGATGGCTTTTTGCCTTCCCAGCAGCACGCTAACCGGGAGGTGGTGGGGGACAGATGCTCCTGGCTTCCCATGTTAAGCGAGAGCATCGGCTCCAGGATGGCAGCACCAGCAGCGCTCGCTCTCCTCGGTGCTGAAAGCCACTGAATGCAGCAGGAGGCAATTCTGGGGGCAGCCCTGGCAGTAGGTGCTGGGAAACGAGCTCCGTGTTCATTCCCACACAGCCACAGCCCATCGCTGCTGTCAGCCGGGGCTTGCTGGAATCCCTTCCCTTCGGTGGGTCCGCAGCTGCCCCGATGCCCAGCCCGTGCCACGAGAGGGGACCAGGGACTCAGGCATCTCGGGAGGGCAGCAGGCACAGAGTGGCAGGAGAACATGGTTCTGGCTCGGTAATGGGGTCTGCATTGTGCTGCATTAACCCAGACCAAATTATCTTTTATGCTGCTATGCTTCAGCTAATAGGGAATATGATCGGCACGCAGCAGCTGATACCTTCTTCCTTCTGATAGCTGTCGAGGGAAAACAGACCCTTGCATTTCAGCCCCTCTGCTGCTGACGAGAGGGCAGGTTTCCAGATACCCTGGGCACTGCTGCACTTGGCACATGTCATGAGCACCAGGACTGGCTGGGTGGAAAGGAACAGCCAGTGCTCCTGACGGAGCTCCTAGCTGCTTACAGAAAGAGAAGTCTATTTAAAGGAGTCAGAGCCTTTTTAACCCACCTTCCTTTGAAAGGAAAAAAGCTCACCTAAATATATACCTTACCAGAATTAGAGCTTTTAACCCGTTTGCCTCCTGCAGCCCATTGTCCAGCGCACCAAGAGCTGTTGCTCTGGAAATGGCAATGGTAGCTAATTGCTCTTTGAAGTCTTGCCTCCTGTGGAGCAGAGCAGCAGCCTCGGAATGCCCGCTCCCTTCACCGACAGCTCTCTGCACAACAGGTTTCCAAGTCATCAGCAGGCGAGGGGCCAGATCCTGCTCTCCAGAGCAAACCACACATGGATCCTGAGGCAGAGAAGGGGTAGTTGAACTTTCCCCATCACTATGTGCTCACTCACCCTCCCAAACACCACGGGCATGATCTGGAGACAGCCCATAGCCTGGGGGACCAGGGTTGTGCCAGCATCCTGCCACGCATCTCAGGGGAACCGCCTTTTGCTGCAGTGAGAGGCCTGTCCCCCTGCCTGGAGGGGATCCACAGGGGATGGCAGTGCAGACAGACAACAAAATCCCCCCCTCTGTCAGCAGAGGAGGGGCTGGCACACGGCATTAACACACAGATCCCAGCGCCCAGGGATGCCTGCATGACCCTCCCCAAAGAGAAATGGGCTCTGGGCCCCTTCTCACAGCACCATGCAGGCCAATAAAGAGCTACTTCTCCCCAGTTTTCTCCCTAGAGAAGCAAGACTTAAACCAGAAGCATTTCCCTGGAGAAGCCACTGTAAGGTGGGTGCAAAGGGGAAAGTGCTGTGGACACACGTGGGGCCCAACAGCTCCAGCAGAGCCTGCAGCCTTCAGTACCCATGAGGAGTCAAGGCAGCAAGGCGAGGAAGAAATGCGAACAGGAGGAAAAGCACATCTCACTTAGCACCGGGCAGGTACCGTCTCTTGCCTAGGCCAGTGAGAAGAGCAGGCTGTCAGGAGGCAGAACAGGCACTGCGGTGACAGCTATCAGGGCCTTTTTCAAAGTAATTGCTACACCTCAGGAAAAAAAAAAAAATATATATGCCTTATCACAAGCCTAGATAATTTCCCTTCAAGAAATCCTTGAGGTTCATCCAGCTCTGCAGAGGAGAGAGCCCTTCTCCAAGACAGCAGCCAGGGCTGGGGATGCCACTTTCTGGAAAGGCTGGGGAGGAATGTGGCACGGCACTGCCCTCTTTGGGTACATCCACCCGCTGATCCCAGGCTCAGCGCTGCGCTCGGGTCCGACACGGTCTAAAAGCTGGATCATTTCTTCATGGGCTAGTAAACATAAGCAAACTTGTTCCCCACCGCCGTGGAGGTGAGGAAATACTCAATTTAGGCAAAGTGGAAAGCAACTCTCCAAACCCCAAATTCACCTCATGGGACTCCATCTTCCGCCCCCTTGGCTGCCCAAGCTCTTCAGAGCTGCCCTGAGAAGCAGGCCTGTCTTCCCAGAGGAGATGGTCAGTGGTGGGGACAGTCACCCACCTCTGCTCTGACACTTTATTTGCTCAAGGGGCCACGGAGACAAAAGGCTCGAGTTCTGCTGCTGGTTGTTTGTATCTGTAGGGTATTACAGAGCTACTTTCCTTTTTTCTCCTCTCTATTTCAAGGATTTGGCAAATTGATTGCAAAAATACAGGGTAGAAAGAAGATCCTGGGGCACAGTGGGAACAAGAGTGAAAGATGGAAGAGAGACCAGGAGGTTGTTTGGTCGCTGCAGATCTCACCTTCACGTGGGCACAAGGCACGGGATGTGTGACAGTGGTGAGCAGCAGTAACACTGCTGTGTCCTTTATCAGGGATGATGGGATTTCTCCAGTTGCCTGGGAAGCAGCAAGCAAAAGCTTTCACTGAAAGAATTCCCTTAGGACTGGAAGGAAATGCCCAGGGGGGGAAGAAACCCATCCAGCTCCTACACACAAGAGTACACCACTCTGCAGGGTGACAGACAAGGCAGGTCCACTGCCAAAGCTCTGTCATTCACAGACCAGCCCCTCCAGTCTGCTCCAGAGCTCCGAGATCCCACTGGGAGAAAACACATGCAGCCCTACACCACCACATCCCTGCCATTCGAGTCAAACTTCTGGCTGGGTCAGGCCACTTCTGCTCCAGCCCTGCCTGCAAGGCTGGCCGGGCTCTCCAAGGGGGACAGCCGCCTGTCTGGGAGCTGCAGTTGGACGGTGACTATTTTGGGGCCCTTTGGTGGCACACGACACCGCTGTAAGCGATCACCTCCAAGGTTAATTAGATGAATTTCCTTTTCTCCACGTTAAGCCCTTTTATTAACACCCGGATAGACCTCGATGTCGCGGTGCCCCTGCGACGCTCCCCATCATACCGCCGGCAACAGCGGCGGGTCTAGTGCAGCCCTTAGGGGTGAGCTGCAGAGGACTGCAAACAGCGGAGAAAGGAGCAAGAGCAGAACAGATTTAGAAATCATCAGCTATAGGGGCAACCCCAGAAGTCGCAACCGTGCTCGTGCCCACAGCAATCAGCGCAGCGCTGCAAGAACATCACACGATACTGGAGTCACCGCTGCTCTCTGGCTCGTGCCCCTACAGATTTCACAGGGGCTAGAGATGTCTCTGAGAACTAAAAGGTGCCATACAAAGGGGAAAAAAAAAGGGGGGGGGGGGGCAAAATAAAAGCCCAGTGATCTCAGTTTAATGCAACATGACTATTTGCTTGCAAAAAATGACTTGGCTTCTCTGTCCCTGAACCTTGCAGGTGTTTGTTTAACAGCCTGCATAAATTGAGGCTAATCACAGCTCCGCCAGCTGCCGAGGAGTCCCACAGCCAGGAGGACATGGCCCTGCTTATCTCGAGTGCAAGCTGAGCGTGCGGCTCCCGAGGGTGAGCGCTAATCTATTCAGCCCTAAACGAAGCAGCCGGTTTCTCACTCCTGCAGCCTCGCCGGGGAGAAGTGGAGGACGGGGTCTGAATGGGATTAGTGCGGAGGAGAGAGGGGATATTTGGGGCCGTGCCTCGGCTGCTGCCAGGGAGGCGCCCGGGGAAGGGGCTGCCTTGGCCATCCCTGCAATGCCAAGGGCTGGAGGCCAGGGCAGCTCCCTGGGTCTGGTGCGGGAGTGAACACGTCTCCAGCCTCGCATCCTTTCTGACCTCCCAGCACAATGCAGAGGGAGTCTGGGACCAGAGCCAGCCAGACAGCAAAGCTAACACGCACTCCCCCATCCTGCTGTGGAGACGTGCCACAGGGAGGGAAGGGACAGCACACAGCACAGGGGAATCGAGTGCCACTGATGAATAAACCATTCAGATCTGTCTTTATGCACCCCCGGTGTGCATAAGGACATGAATTATATATCTAACAAGCCAACAAAAGCAATTTACCTGAAGCACGCTTCTGTTCTGAACCCAGGCTTCTCCAGCGCGCCAGGCACTCCAGCTCCTGCCGTTCCCCAGTGGCACAGCGGGTTTCCTGGCTTCGCAGCACCCTCACTGGCTTTGTTCATCCACAGATCTTTGGGGTGGGGACAAGGAGGAAGCAGGGACAGTCTGTCAGAACACAGCGCTGCACTCGAGGGCAGAGATGCAGCCCCAGAACCCACAGCATCCTGCTACTCCCTGTGCCTGAGATCAACACAGGGTGCTGGGGGGACCCTGCTGCCTCCTGAAACCACCTCCAGGGTCCCATCACAGGTTGACATGGACCGGCAGCCATGGCATCACTTGTTATCTCCTTCCCCTGCTAGCCAGGGCCCACGACATCTCCCAGCTCCTCTGGCCTGAGCAACCCTGATCTCCATGGCTTCCCACAAACAACCACACACCAGCAACTCTGCTCTTTTCCTCATGATGAAGCAGAGCCATTAGTCCAGGCTTGGGCTTAACAGCCAGGCCTGCACACCCCTGGGAGCTCTACAGGGATCACCCCACACATGAAGTCTGCTTCCCCATGCACCCGCACATCCAACAGCTCAAAAGCAGGAGCGATGGACGTGTAGTCGTGGCACAGCAAGTGCTAATGACTTCTGGGCAGCCACACTGGCTTCTGCTCAGACTGATGTTCACAGTGACTGACCCTGCTACAAGGCCATGGGGAGGCAGCTGTAAAACACTAATCACACCAGCCCTTGCTCCTTAGCTAAACACAGACCTCCCCCCAGCCCAGCTCCCCAGGGAAGGAGCGCCACAGTGACACAGGGGACAGCTCGGCACCTTTAGGAACCAGCCCCTTGCTCCCCTCATTTGAGTTTATTCCAACCTCGTGCTTGCTTTCTTAAGAGCCTGACTCCATTTCGGGGGTTTATCATGCACATACCTTAAGCTGCTGAAGAACACAGAGGTTAGAGGTTTTAAAAGCAACACAACAGCACGGGCACTTATTCCTGCAACGTACAAAGGGTTTCAGAGGACCTTTTCATTAGCTACCCATATTTAAAGCTAGGCTGCCCACCACTGCGATGAGAAGCAGCGAAGCCATGGTTTTTGAGTCGCCCTTTGCCAGGAAAATGTCCCCTTGCTGGAACATGCAGCATGACCCCCAGCCCCAGCCAGGAAACCACCTGCTGGTGGAGCTTGGGAGCACAGACACTTCCCCCTGCGTCCACAGGACTAGTCGTCTTCCCCACCACCCCCTGCCACCGTTTCACAGGAGAGCACGCTCAGCATCACTTGTGCACACAGGTAACAACTCACACCAGGGAGAAAAGGGAGCAAGAAGCAAACACCCTGCTCCCCACCCGCCTGCTAGACCTGATCTCCCAACCTTGCCCTGTGGCCACCTGCATGGGCCGGGAGGCAGCAGGAAGCCAGCACACTGGCTCTGAGTCATTAGCCCAGCTTCCCAGCCACTGGGTAACCCTTCCTCAGCCCCCACCCCTGCTGAAGGCCAGCCCTGCTTCCCCCGGGGCCGGCAGGGTTATCATGACGACTCTGCAGCACTTCAGCTCCAGAAGGCTTGAGCTGCTCCCTCCTCCCCTTTCACTTCATGGAAATGCATATTAAGATCGCAGCGCGAGCCGAGGAAATTGCCTTCCTTTATCTTGCCAGTGCATTGCCCTGGCTAATCAGGGAAGAAGAACACAAGCTACAGACCTGCAGAATACAGTTCTCCTGCAGGCAGCAGAGTTCAGCAGCGAAGAAGTCGGCAGCCCCCTTGCCCCCCAGCTTTCCATTTCATTTGCATTTCATTTTCTGGAGCTGCCCAGCTCAAGGGCTGAACACGAGCCCTGCAAAGGGCAGGGGATGGTCCAGGGCCAGATTCCTGCTCCACAGGTCAGCCACGGAGCGAGAAGGCAAGTTCCCCGCAGCCCCTGCTCACCACATCATAAGGCATCACCAAATGCACAAGGAAGAGGTCAGGCTTCAGAAACTAACTCAGATGCTCCTCCGGTAGCATCTTGGCATGCTCAGCCTATGAAGAAGTCCATCACACTCCTCCATGGACACCTGGACCAGGCTGTTCAAGAGGCACACCACGGCAGGCAGGCAGTGCTCTAAACTCACTGTTTTCAGGAACTTAAGAAGCCAGAACTCCCCACCATGAGCTCCCAGAAATTACCCTGACTTAAGCACAGAGTTCCCTGTAGCACCAAAGGCTCTTCCTGCAAGATCCTTGGAAGCAAATGGCCCAGCAACACACCAGACAGCTAATAAATCCAAACTTCACACGCCAACCGCTCCTGGGAGCGCTGAATGCGTCCCGTGCCGACAAACAGGCGTTATAGATCAAGCTCAACTGGAGGTGATGGCTGATGGCTGAATCCATTGTGTAGAACAATTGCTTCATTTAGCAGGCTGAGCTGGGTACACGGTCAGGGAGATGGGCCTGCCAGGAGATAAGACAAGGCTATTTTGCAATAATTTGTCTAAGTCTGCATGAAACACCAGAGTTACAGCAGCACCTCTGGAGCCAAACTGAGACAAGGACCTCATCGCAGGTCCTGCACAAACTCCACCTCCCCCCTCCCCCAGCACTCCCTCAGCCCTGGGTGAGGGGAAGGGAAGCAGCTCTAGTTTGCCCTTTTCAAGGAGTCCTTGGGGAAGCACCGGGTGAAGTCAGTGGTTTGACTCTGGATGAAGTACTTTGATCGATCTCCAACTCCTTTCCCCAAAGAGCTACCTGGGAGACTCCTAAAGATGTTGCTAGTCTAGATGGCAAGAGGCAATCCACTGGTCCACGCACAAGAGAAAGGAGAGCTTCTCCTTCCCCAAAACACAGGAGGCTGCTCCTCTCCCCTTACCACAAACCCACCCCAGCAGCTGCAGGTTCTCAGAAATGGAGATGAAAGAGGATGGTGGGGTTGCAGCTGCTGAAGTCTCCCCTGCCTCTACCTGGATGCTCCCTGAGCAGAGGGCTGGAGGGCAGCTCTGCCCCACAGCCAACCTTGTCCTAGAGGAGCTGGTATCTCACAGGTAAATGGCCCAGCCTGCCTCACATGTCAACAAAGCTTCAGTACAGCATCTGAGCAACAGCCCAAGCTAGAGAGAGAAAAAAGGGAAAAAAACAGCCTTAAGCCATCACGCTGCAAAGATGCCATCCCCTGTGCTGGCAGCTTGAAGGACAAGTGTGTAGCAACTCATTTTTTCTTGACCCCATTGATCTCCTGCAGCTTTGCCTCCAGATCTATACAGAGGCAGCTCTCCAGCCTTGCAACAACACTGGAGCAGGATGGGGTACCCACATCACACCAGGGACAAATGACCCAAGCCAAAGGGCAGAGCCAGCAAAGGGCAAGCCAGGACAGTTGGGTTAATACAGCCAGGAAGAGAGGACAGGCATTCCTGCTCCTCAGCCCGCTCACATGCTCCCAGGGACTGCTCTGAGCAAAATCCAGGGTGCCAGGGTCAGAGTCAGCTCCTCCACCAGCTCCTCGTATCCCTGGGTGGCAGGACTCCCCCCGAGCCAGTCCTGCCTGGCAGCCACGTTCGCTAGCTTTTCAAGTCTCTCCAATCCTAGGCTGGAAAGCAAACTACTGCAATTAACAGCGGTCTCTGTTGTGAATGGGAACACTCTGTAAATAAATTACATCTCTGAAATTAGTAAGTGCTGCCTAATTGAGGTTTAGCATCTTAAATTCCTCAAAATTCTTACAAGTGAAAAGGAGGGAGGAGAGACATTTTCTTGTCTGGAGAGCCCTAATCCAGACCTAGCAGTAGGTGGGACACCTGAGGAGACTCAGCCCTGCCTGTTAACAGGTTGCCCTGCTCCAACACCAGGATATGTACATCCTGGGGTCAGACTAATCTATCCTGCCAGCAGAGCTGCAGTATTGCAAATGGCTTTTAAATATTACCTAGTGCTTGAGTGCTTCTAAGGCACTACATGCATCAGGGATGAGAAGAAATCAAATCAGATAGCATTAGTCAAGCCTGGGCTTTAGCACAAGGCAGAGAAAACTCTGGCATTCAGCACTTGCAGTGGTTGAAGCTCGCTGTTCCTCTCCTCCTCCTGATGGCTGCCAGCTCATTGGCATGGCCCACCACTGCTGAGAAGCGGGTATGGACATGCTTTGGTCACCTGGGAGCTCTCAGAGCCTCTGATGTGCTGCGTGGGGAAATCATTTTGCAGCCAGACTCCCATGGCAGCACAGATTCCCAGCAGACGAGTCCCCTGCCACCACACTCGCAGCTTCCTCCGGGCTGCAGGCTCTCGCGCCAAGTCTGTGCTCCCCCCAGCCTCCGAACAGTCTGTCCCCACGGAGGGAGCAACGTGTTGTCCAGATCTTTTTCTTGCTTGCAGCAAGCACGGACTTGCGCCTGATGAGAAGCAAGCCTGAACACATTCTTCTGTGTGACGCTGGTATTTTGTTCTCCCTTGGATTACTCCCGTCTGCCTCCCAGACACCCCAGGGTCCTCAAGGGACTCCATCTCCCAGCCTGTTGATGTAACAACAGGAGACCTGCAATGGGGAGAAAGGTGTTTTCCACACCTCCAGTGCACTGGGGCTCTTGTCCCCAGCGCTCACCAGCAGCCCTCGGTGCAGGCTGGTGCACACACACCCCAGCTTGCTGTCAGCGGCACGCAGAACCAGTGTCCCCCTCCCCGCTCCACACACGGTTCTCTTGGAGGTTATAGCAATAATCCCTCGTCCCGCTGCTCACATCATTAACACATCCAGGTGAGCCAGCAAACACAAGCCCCCAGACACAGAGCACTGGTTTTTCTCTCCACTAACTCCTGCGGGGCTGGCACGTAGAGCCTTTAACGATTTTGACATAACTCCTAGCACAGAGCAGCTCCACTATTTGATGCAAAGTTTAATTTGATTTCTCACTTGAATAGCTGAGACATCCTTGATATGCTTCCTTCAGCTCCTTCAGAGCAATCTGCTGCATACAATTAGCAGCAGAACTCACCTGCATTTCACCAGCCCTGCCCTTCGCTCCAGTCTAACCTCCGCCTGTACCTCCCAGGGCTGCAAAACAACCCCAGCTCTGGTCTTTGGAAGGGGCCTTCCTGTCATCCACCCTCCCTTAGCAAGGGGAAAGCTGAGGTTAAAGAGCAGCAGCGATCAACCCGAGATGATGAAGCCAGCAGAGACCAAGGCAGGAGCTCCAGCCAGCTCTCCCAGCTCAGGTCACCATCAGCAGTCTCTGCAGGAGAGCGACCAGGGGCAGCAGCAACCCACCCTTTCTACCGCAGGCTGTCATGTTCCTCCACAGAAGCAGCTGCATTTCAGCAACAAGGCTTCCCCCAGCTCTACAGCACTTGAAGAACAGCAGAGCACAAAGCTTTGAGAGCGGGGAGCAAACAGGGATTGCTATGAAAATATGGGAAGCACCTGTGGAAAGGTGGTGTTTTTTTCTTGGAGGGAGGAAAAATAAAGTCTTCAGGTTTTTCTGGCACCTGTTGACAGCATATACTGCAACTTCAGCCTACAGTCCACAAAGCCTGGGGACCACAGACCTGATGAACCAGGTTCACTGCTGACACAAGAGGAAGACTCACAGCTTTCCAGCAGACCGGTGTTGTCCTACACCACAGCGAGGCACAGACAAAGGTCTCGCCTGAGATTTGAGAGCATCCACGGGCTCGGTCTGGTTTCTGTCTGGTTCAAAACCCACCAGTGAGCCAGCACAACCAACACTGCCTTGACTGAATCCCTTCCCAAAGTTCTGAAGCACAACAGTTGATTTTAAAATCTTAAATCAAGTGGTTGGGGAGTGAAAGATGGATTTGCAGGCATTAAGGAGCACACAGACACCTTTGATTGAGAAATCAATGCTTGGGTTTTACAGCATTTCACACTAAAGCAGCAGCAGAGACGGGCCCTGTGTGCGCCTCCCCCCTCCAGGGCAGGGGAGGAGAAACAGGCAAAAAGCAGAGGAAAAACAACCAGCAAAAAGCAGAGAAACAAGACACTCTGATGCTTCCCAGAGTCTTACTGAAGTCAGAACAGTCCATGGGGCATGTTTTCAAGAGAGAACCCTCACATGATAGGCTGATAGGGAAAGGGTCCCTCCCCTACCTCCTTCAGAGAGGGCTTCACCTCACTCTTCTCTTACCCTTGCCCTGGTTACAGCTCAGACAAAAGTGATCTCTGGGCCGATTATACCTGGGGTTGGGGAGCACCCGAGCACAGCACCAAGGAGCCTGACAGACTGACACATCCCACTGCATCTGGAGGGGGTGTGAGGGACACATCTCATCCCACTGGTCGTGAGGGTGGCAACACGCTGGCTCTTGGATACAGGGGGGCTGGCAACAGCAGGGTTGTTTATCGGGAGGCTTGTTCCCAGAACACACGTTGCCAGAGGCTGGTTTCTCCTTACCCCCCGCTAGCTGAGACCCTCACAGGGCTTGACCAGTTCTCCCAGCACCCCTCACAGGGTCATGCCCACCCAAGGCAGCATACAGAGGCTGCTGCTGTTCTGCTGAGAAGCCCTGGCTGCAAAAAGGTTGGCCTAAAAGGAAAAAATAATAGTAATAAAAAACCCCAAAAATAGTCCAGAGACTGGGACTGATGAAGATGCCAGAGGGAAGGAGCAAGTCATGAAGAGGAGAAGAGGATGAACAAGCCCTGCACCCAACAGGGGTGTTCCAGCAAGAGAGACATGCCTGACAAATTAAAACAGAGCACAAGAACCCCTGATATTTTTTAAAGCCCTCTCTTTCTCTCAGCTTTTTTCTTCTCCTTTGTATGTTGAAAACTCATCTTCAAAAGCAATGGCAATGCCCCCAGAGGGAAAAACACCCCAGCACAAGGCAGACTTCCCTCTAGGCAATGTGAATCTCTGTTACCCAAGTAAAAAGGCTTTCATCTCAAAAATCATTCGTTTCCAGAGCACTTGACCCAAAAGGAAGTCTCCTTTATTTCTACAAAAGTCACTTTCTCTACTACAGTCCCACAGCCTCAGAAGGGAGCTGTTAGGCAGCTTTCCATGTGCGGTGTTGCCTGCTCAGAGCCCTTCTGCTTCCCACAGCAGCAGGCAATGCCCATGCTGCGTTCCTCAGCAGCCCCACTGCTGCCCCAAGGAGGGCACAGGGCACTGATGGGGCAGAGATCAGCCCCGCTCCTGCAGCACCGGGGTCACAGAAGACCCTGGAGCCAGGAGCTTGGGGAACCCCTGCTCCCAGGAGGGTTCCTCTGCCAGGCCCCACAACCCCCTTCACCTGGAGATGGTGGCACAGAGGGACCTTTCTCCAACTGTTTCTGTCCTTCGGCAAGAGCCAACACCGCAGTTGCAGTTGGTATCTGGCTTGTTTCTCATCAGATGCTCTAAGCCAAAAGTGAGCTCCCTTTGCGTCTGCAGCGCCCGGGTGATTTCGGACAGCTCGGCGGTGCCACCAGACATGCCAGATAGAAACCAGCTTGCGCAAGCAGTGGAGCCAGGGCTTGAGGAGACTGCTGCTGCCCAGGGAGCTGTCGTGGCTCCATGAGAGGACAGCTGTGATCTGCACCTCCGGGAGCTCACAGACTGCAGGGATGTCCCCGTGAGGCATTCACGCCTGAAATGGAGGGGAAAAGCGGTACTAGCACTTGAGCAGGAGTGAGGAAGGAGAAAGGCTGTTTGTCAGAGACAGCACACAGCCAGGCAGCTGGCCTGGGTGAGACGAGAGCTTCTGGCCCCTACAGCCATCTGAGCTCCCAGCCCAGCTAAGTCCCACTCAGATGCCCCTGCTCTGTGGGTGACAGGACGGGGGGCACCGCGTGCTGAGGGTTGTTTCAATGCTGAATTTTGCAGTAACTGATGTGCAGCTTATAGTCCATCCTCAAGTCAAGGTAAGGACAATGGGGTCCTTGGCTGATGAATTTATAGCATACTTCTACCCTTCCAGGCTGGGGAGAAAAACCTGAACCCCAGTTGCTAAAATACTGAAAAAGCCCAGGGACTCCCAAGGCTGGTGGCACGAGAGCTCTGTTAGTTCCATGGGGTTTAAGCAGCCTTAGGGTTGTTTTGAGAGCCTGGTGTTGAGAACCCTGCAAGCAGCTCCTGAGCACAAGCTCTGCCCTCTCCTAAACAGCACACCCAGGGTACACATGGAGTGGGTCCAGCTCACTCGCTGGGCTTGGCTGTCCTGGAGGGAGCAGATTTATCCGTCAGGACTGGGAACAGAGGTAATGGTGCTGGGGATGATTCCTTACACTGAATTGCTCACTGTGCACTGGGAGGTGACATCCAGTGCAACTTACCTGTTAAGTTTTATAGAATAAATACAACCTGCTTCAATTTGTACAAACCATCTCTGCAGAAACACTAGAAACCAACAGTACGGCACTAACGGGAAGGAGCCGGGATCTCTGAACTGCCTTTCTAGTGAGGATGGAGTCTGCTGGAGGCACCCCGCACAGGGCGCGCGAAGGCAGCCGGGAGACCCTCACACGGTGCTGGTGCATCAGAGGTGGATGCGGCAGCTTTAGCACCCCAAGGTGATACCGCTGCCTGCGTAGGCTCAGCGTCCCGCCGACGCAGCCCAGCAGCCTCCCAGAGCAGGTCCAGAGCGAGCCGCTGACTCCGGCCCTGTCTCACCCGTGAGGAGAGTGCCCAGCTCCAGCTCACGACACTGCACAATGGCTCTTTCTGCAGGCACGGCCACGCAGAAACACGGCTCCTGCTGGGACAGAGCAGGCAGCTCTGCACCAGGTCATCAGGAACAGGTTCCCACTGCCGGTGGAATTAGCAGCATGGACAAAGGAGCCTTCCAGGGAGGAGCAGAGAGCCTGCTCAGGGTGAGGGAGTCACGCCTGCCTGCCTCTCTTCTGAAGAGCAGGTACGCGGGTGTTTTACCTGCTCCAGGCACACCAGCCCCAATCCTTTGACAGCAGCACTAAGCAAGATGCTCGGAGGCAGAGGTGACTTCCAAGCCTGCCTGGATGGTTGCTAGCTCTTTCAAGTTGGGCTGATCTCTGCCAGCCTTTAACAAGTGTTTTCAGAGGGGCTCTTTTGTGGTTTGAAACTCTCCCTTCCCTTCAGCTGACAATTCCCCAGCCCCTCTTCTTGTCTACACCCCAAGGAAAAGGCAATTAAAATCTTTAAGGAAAATAACTTCCAAAACTCTCAGAGATAAAAAGGTCCTAATTAGACTAATTTCTAGGAGAGCATGAGATGCGGGGAGAAGAAAGCTTAAGCTAGACAAACTATAGTGGGAAAATTGATCTACTAAAGCAGGGGATGCTATCAGGGAAGCGAGCAATTTCCTGCAAGCCAGCAAAGTCAGATGCATTTCTGCTAAAGCAGACCTGTCTTGACTTCTCCACAGCTCTCCCCTCTACCTGCCTGGCTCCTGGCAGCCCAGCTCGACAGCTCTAATGGGGCGCTTCACTTTATTGACCCATTAGCTGCCGCCTGCCTGGGACACAGCCACGGCAGATTTGCCATCGTGTAAGCAGCAGCAAACATAAAACCCCAGATAAATTTCTGGAGGCCACGGAGCAGTATAATTAATCACAGGCTATTTGACGAGGAAGGAGCAGTGATGGGGAGGCAGGCAGGGGAACACAGAAGGCAAGGCTGCAGGAGTCGGGGGGACATCATCTTGCCAGAGATGATGAGGGAGCCGAGGGCTGAGAGGAAAGGCAGGAGCTGGAGTCAGAGCCAAGGTCAAGCTCTGTTTCACTGCTCACCGATTTTGTGAGCCCGAACAAGTGCCTATCTCCCCAGCAGGTCTCATTCAGGTACGTCCTCGATCAGAAAATAAGTAGCACTCACTGCCAGTGTTTGCAGAGGTGTGAATTTAGGATTGCTCCGAGCCCACTCCTTGCCATGCTGAGCTTATGCCTTCCCTTTCCCATATTACCTCTCAATCTGGCCCAGACCCAGAGCGAGAGCAGAAGAGAGATGTCAACGGAAGAAACAGAAGGAAAAGCTTTAAACACCCTGAACTGCTTCCCTCCAGCTCCTCACTTGGCAAAGGCACAGACCTCAGCTCTCCCTCCCTGCTGTATCTCACCACCAGCTCTCCTCCTGTGCTCGCTGCCAGTGCACCCCTTCGGGGAGCTGGTTCCTGCTGCCCACCCAACGGCTGAATCGCTGTGGGAAGGCACAATGTCTGGTGACTGCTTGGGAAAAAAATAAAAATAAAAAAAGAGCCTTCCCCCTCAAATTTTACTGAGTTTAGGACACAGCACGAACCTGTGTCAGTGCCTTGCTGCCTGCCAGCAATGCTCTCCCTTGGCAGCCTGCCCCTATGTTCACCAGCAAAAGCAAAGGGAATAGCTTGGCTCTAGGAGAAGCCTCACACCATCACCCCTTCAGAAAGTCCTGAGAGACTCTTGGGGACACTTGGACTCACCAGGATGCCTGAAGTGACAAGTAGGGAGCCAGCAGGACTTCTGCAGAGAGAGCTGGCAGATGCCTTGGCTGAGCCCTCTGCTCCTCCTGTCTTGCGTTCTCCCTAATCCAAGGCCAGTGGTCAACATGAAGGTGTCCTCCTGCTTCAGAGGGGCACTGCCCTCAGCTACAGAGACAGACACAAGAAAACAGTTTATTTCCTGCCATTGATCAGGAGCCAAATGAGAATAAAGCACAAGTCCTACAAGCTATGGTGGAGTTGAAGCGTCAGCATTCACCCTGACATCAGCCCACCTAAGACATGTCTCTTCTTCCTTCCTCACTTCAGCCCCACTCCCTGCTCTCTCCGGATGGATGGCATCCCTCCTGCTCTGACCAGCTGCTGTCTCTGAGCAACACTGAAGCACTGCTGTTCAGAGGTTCTCCTCAGAAATGGGGGGGGGGGGGGAAATTATATATATATGTTCCAGCCTTTGAGCCATGCTTTTAATATTTCATCTTTCTTTTTCTGCCAGAGGAAAGTAAATTCCTTACGCCAGCTGGGCTGCAATCGTACCACCGCATCTCCCCGCCTCAGACAGCCCTGGCTGCCAGCCCCTCCAGGCAGATGGCGAACGCAAGGCTCATATCCCCTCCACACAAACCCTTCTGCTCCTGCATCCCTCGGCGGTGGTCAGGTGGTGGGGTGGCCACAGATCTGTCAGCACAGCAGGGCCAAGGCACCGCGGGCTGGGCAGGCTGCCGAGGAAGAACAAAATTCCAGACAGATCCCAGTATTGCAGAGGAGCCCCGGGCTGAGCTCCATGGAGCCACACGGACGGCTCGACGGACCCACTCTTGTGGAAGAACTTGTCTGGGAGAGGTGACAGGTCAGCAGCCACCAGGTCACTCAGCGACAACTGTCAATCACCACCAAGTTCCACCTTAAAGCCAGCTGCCACCACCCTCACTATCCATCAAGCATCATCTGTGTCAGGCTAGTTTTTATTTGAAATTTAATGCCTGTAAAGTATTTTTGCTTTAAATTATTCTGCAGACTCACTCCGTTCAGCAGCGCTTCCCTGTCTAGACAGAACAATCTTGTTGTCAGTGAAACAGATTCACCCTGACATCCCCGTGGCACGCAGTGATGCGGTTGCTATTTTATTGAAAGGAAGAGAGCTAAAAAGCTCTTTCTCTTCCAGTTTTGAAACGTTATTCCTGTCCATTCAACTTCAAACAAACACCTCCATAAATAATCCTGCCGGCTTTGATTTGATCTCTCTGTTAGGAAGCCGCATGGATGGAGAAAGGAAAAATGGCTCAACATCTGTGGGATCCAGCATCTCCCAGTGCTGCCAGCAGCATGCCAGCCCTCCTGGAAGGGGGATTCCCTCCTCTCCTGCTCTGGCTTTGCCTCTCTGCTTCGGCTGTAGACAGAGGACTGGAGTTTGGAGATCTCATGGTAACTTGTGCAGTGAGCTGCACTCAACAGCAATTAGCTGCTGATTTTTTCCCCCCCGGTGGGTGCGAGGAGATGAATGTTTCAGTGGCAGGTAAATACTCCAACATCTAATACAAGCCACTTGCAAATACTGAGTTGGCAAGTTCAAAGAAAAAAAAACCCCAAACCCACAACAAACCAAGACATTACAGACCATACCTGATTTACTTCATCTAGAACGACTGTTCAAAATCCCGCTTTCCCAAACACAACAGGGAGCAGAAGACAAAGACTGTTACCACAACCCCAAGTTTCCCTCTATCCAGACTCCCCCTGCCCTGACGCCTTCCAAGGTGCTGTGTCCACGCAGTGCCTGCCTTTCAAGGGGGGGCGAAAAAAGTAATCAGTAACGGGTCTAAATGACATCACAGCAAACCTTCAAACGGATTCTTTTCGGTCTTTAACAATTTGTGATGGTGGTTGTGCCAAGGGAAGGCCATTTAATCAGAGCATTCTGGACATACACCCACCCAACTGACTGCTCTTTGTAGAAAGAAAATACTCAACGCCTCATCAACAGGTCAGATTCTGTCTCTGAAGGCTCATTGATTTATTAATACAATTAGGTGTAGTCTTTAGAATTACGGCACTGCTGCCGCCTTTGCAGAAGGCTCTCTCGTCTGAACAGCAGAAGAGCTGTAGCCTAACACCAGACTAGAGTTTGTCAGTGAGAAAGTGAAAAAACAGAGCTCAGCTTCTC
>JAAGNO010002565.1:42926-69505 GCA_033439905.1 Ceryle rudis
GTTACACCCCCCTGTCATGGGCAGGGCCATCTTCCACTAGACCAGGCTGCTCAAAGCTCCAGCCAACCTGGCTTTGAGCACTGCCAGAGATGGGGCATTCACAACCTCTCTGGGCAACCTGCTCCAGGGTTTCACCACTCACACAGGTCCCTCAGGCTGCCCTCATGTGCACCAGCCCCTCACTATCCCTAGGGATCAGGCCCAATGCAAGTGGGTCCTTACGGAGCTTGGGGGGAGACAGGGGAAGCTCTGCAAGGTCCAACTGCTCCAGAGAAGCGGCAGCAAAGGGGACGAGCGCTCTGAAGACACTGTTGCCCTTGCCCTTCATTAGCAGAAGGGGATGTAGCTGGTTTCTCCGGGTGGATGGCAATAAAGCCTCAGACACAATTCCCATTTGGCTACTGGGAAAAGGAAGGGGAGCTTTACCAGCTGGATGTGTGAAGCCAACAACATCTGAAAACACAACAGCCACCCACATCCATCCCCTCCCTCCTTCCCAAAGCCCAAGTGCTCTGTGCAGGGTGCTGCCCACAGACTCAGGTCTCAGGGCTGCAGCCTGTGGGACGTGGAGAGATAAAACAGCCCAATGAAATAAAAAAATATTGATCCCCTTTTGCTCTGCCAGTGACAGATCCTTGATGTCTGTGATCAGAAGTAACAAATACCGGTTGGGGATCTTTTCATCTCTCCAAAGCCACTTGCCCTTCTGACCCATGGCACAGCAGCAGCAGGGAGGCGATGCAAGGCATCCCCCAAGGGAAACAGAGCCGCCAAGAAGCTGGAGACACACACCCAATCACACCGCAACAGAGGGGTCCTCCATCACAAGTGGAAGGTCAAGAGCTCAGCCCCAAGGATGCCTCTCGAGGGTGTTTGTGGTGAGGTGGGGATGGAGAAGAGTCTAACTGCACCAAGAGGCAGCACACATACAAGGTGGTAACGGGTCACATTACACAGATGATTTTATTCCCCAAACACCTACAGACGTCCAGGAGCTGCCCAGTTCAAAGCGGACCCCACCAGCACACCTGCATTAACACCGAGTCCCAGTGCTAGAGCATCACACAATGAATTGTCTGCAGATGTACTACACAAAGACACTCGCCTCTAAATACTCGAGCAAAAAAATGCCTCTATACACTTAAAAAGCAAAACTGAAATCAGGAAGCAAGGACAGCTTGCTCTTTGCACAGGCACCGCCATCCAGCACCGTACTGGGAAGAGCTACCCATGAATCAGCTGCTCAGGCCACCTCTGCATGCTGCTTTCCCCTACTCCACACGATTTAAAACCTCCTGGATTCAGTTCTGAACTCCATGGAGGTATTAACCTGCTCACAGGAGCGATCAGAAATCTCCCCCTCCCCAGGAGCCAGCCGGCTCTGCCCTGCAGGGCAATCCCACCCACGTGCCCACACTGGCTGGCACAGGCCTGGCAGTGCCA
The DNA here is from genome assembly GCA_033439905.1 of Ceryle rudis. Lineage (NCBI taxonomy): Eukaryota > Metazoa > Chordata > Aves > Coraciiformes > Cerylidae > Ceryle > Ceryle rudis. The sequence goes on from JAAGNO010002565.1 coordinate 44,370, forward strand.
GAGCCAAAGCTGCTCCTCTGGAGCAGGTCTGTGGGACCAGCAACTGCTCCTTTGCTCAAACCCGTATCTAGAGCATCTGCTCTCTGCTGACGGAGACCTGAGCCAGCTCTCGGGGAAGGCACCTTCCCTCCTCACCCCCTTCCACTTGGGCACGCACCAGTCCCAGTGATGCCCAGATGCACAATAAATGGACTTACAGCACCAGTGGAGTGTCTACTGTCCTCCTGGGGTGGAGAGTGTTAATGCATGAGCTGAACTGGGGGTGGGAGAGTGAAGTGCTGAAAAATGATGCACTGAACGCCTCATTATCACATCCTTAATAGCCCTGAAATTGCTATGAGGGCCTCTGTCATTTCTCCTCCCCCTGGGTGGTAAAGGGCCATTCCTGTCTGTCTCAGCAGCAGGGCCTGGCTTCCTCACCAGAGCTGCTGGCCATCCAAGCAGACAGGGCACCTCAAGAATGGAGCCAGCATCTCTACACCACACATTCCAAAGAGGAACTGCAGAGGAGCAGCTGTACTGGCTCTGCTCAGGACATCTGCTCTACATCAAGTGACTCCAGGAAGGGCCACTGGCATTAGGTGTCCCAATTCTACTCCCACACCCCACTACTGCCCTCCCCAAAGAAAGGCAGACCGTGCCTCAGTTTCCCTGCCTGTATGAAAGAGTTGTAACATCTCCCACCCACCTTAGGAAAGATGTTTTGCTTGCAATTTTTTGTTGTGCCTATATGCTTTGGGGAATTTTCAGCCAGTTCAGGGGGACTGATGGCACTTCCGAGATCACCCAACAGCTGGGTTACAGCTCTGCTCAGGTCTGTTTTAAAGCAAAAGTCAACACATCATCCTGGATGTCCCTATGGCCTCTCCAGTGGGAGAAGGGTGTGGACACTGGCCACCTGCCCTGGCCAGGTCTCTTCCAACACAGAGCCAACAGCTCAGGTCTCCATCAAGCAAGAGCAGATGCTCTAGATGCAGGTTTGATCAAAAGAGCAGCTGCCCCACAGACCTGGGGCAAAACCTTCTCACTGAATTAATGAGCTGGTAAAATAGTACTACTGGGTAAAGAAGGAGGGACAAGGCATTAGCAGGTCCTGTGCCAGCACTGAGGCATTTAGCTACCCCAGAGCTGGTGGCTGCACCTTCAACCATTCCATCTCAGTTCCACTTTTCATGACACCTGCACTGAAAGGACTTGATGACTCCTACAAAATGCCAAGCAAGCTTTTAAGAACTACTGAACTGCCTTTTTAAGAGGCAGGGGACATGTGCACCTAATCCAGTCTTAAAACTAATGATTTAATTTACCTTAGGAGAAGCAAACCAGCATAAATTAATATCTCCCAGTAGTATAACATAAGCATGTTTTATCTGGAGATTATGTTGATTAAATCATCAAGTGCTATAATCTTCCCTTCGTACCTCAATAAGATGGAGAAGAAAAAAAAACAACCCTAAAAATATAGATATAGCCTTCTAAGCCACAGGAGGGAAGTGCACATTCATCTCCAAGTACTCTCCTCGCTCAGCAAAGCGTGAGCACAAGACTCCCACCCTGGAAGAAGCTGTTCCAGCTGGTGTGGTACAAAGAGGTAAAATGAAGCTACGTGTTCAGAATTGAAGAGATACCAGCAGATGAAGGCTGGAGGAGCTTAGAGGCAAGTACAGGAGTTACACTTGCAAGGTTTCATTCTGCAAATGTAACTGAAGAAATCAGATCTGACCTCTCAAGGCGACATGTCTGCTTCTGGAGTATAAGACACCAAGACCATTAGTCATACAAGCTGGAAATTCAGGTGGCTTAGATGCACCAAGAAGAGAGGCAATGCTGAGCTGGTGAACCAACAAGCTCTCCCTTGCCGTTTTCCAACAGTTACCAACTGCTGAGGGTGGTGTTTCAGACCAAGCCCACTCCTGAGGGACTCAGCTGCACAAACTCCTGCAGCTTTCTGCCGGGGAGTCCTGCACTGGCACCTCACATTTAGTGGCTTTGTCTGCTGGCTGTCAGGACTGCGTGTGGAGTGCTCTAGAGCCCTTGGGCAGAGCACTTCAGAAGCACAACACCTTTTATTTAAAGCCAATTCAAAACCACAGTGGTGAGTCTGAAAGCGTCCCTGGAGAATGACAAACGATCTTGTCAAGCTTGTGGCAGAAGAGAAGGGGTCCAAGGCCAATACACAGATAAAAAAAAAAATCCCTACAACAGAAAGCTTCCCCTGAAAAAGCAAACTCTAAATATTATTTATACTGAGGCCCAACACCAACAGGTCTCCAGCAGGTGATCTGTATTTACAGGGCCAAACCTCAACATGAGCAATGTCGCCTCACCCTCCTAGTCTGTTGTTACACAAGTCCGCGTTAGTGTTTATGAAGTCAGTGGATTTTGCAAAGGAAGGGCGATTAACAGCTGCAGTTTTATTTGCTTACTGGAAAGCTGGGGCTAGCAGCAAGCTTCTGCCAGCAGTGCTGAGGGTGGGCTGCAGCACCCACAGTTCCCTGCCTCAATTTCCTCATAAATGGAATAATTATTCCAGCGTGGTAAGAGTTTGGAAGCCTTCAGAAGAGAAACAGCATTATCTGGAAAATTATTTTAGTATCAATATGAAGTTACCAAGAGGAGCTCTATACCCAGTGCCTCGTGCAGAGAAACATCTCCAGTCAAATACCTTGTCCCTGAAAAGGGCAAAAAACCCCAAACAACAAAATACCCTTGGTGTAAAGGAACCACGGTTGCAGGCTCTCTGCAAGAGTTGTTCCTCAGAAAGGTGACAGTGTGCTGACTTGCAGCCTTACAGAACTGGAAGCCGCAAGAAGTTTCCTGACTTTCTCTTTCATTATTCATTCCTGTTGTCCTGCAAACCTGCACAATGACTCTCAGAGCAGAGGATGGTTGCGTGTGTCGTCTCGAGCACCATTCAATTTAAACCTCAGATCCAAGCCCCTTTCTCACCTGAAAGCAAGCCACCTCATCTTACCCTATGAATCAGGCTTCTCTACAATAATTCAGGGAAATGTAATTTTGGAACAGCTCTTTACAATCTTCTGATGTCATTCTACAATCGAAATAACCTATTCTGACCTCCTCCCTCTGCAAGTGCCTCTGCCTTCCCAGGTGCAAATAGCATCTCCCTTCTGGGCTTCGTACCTCCTTCCGTTCAATTAACAGGGCCCCCAGAAGGCTGAGGACTTCATTACTTCTAAATGAAACATCCCCAAACACACTAATGTCACTTGTCTTCTGCAGGACCCCTGTTCCAGACAAGACTGACATTGTGACAGCACTTTCACGCTTCTTTTCCCCAAGCAAATGCACCATTACACAAAGTTTAATTTTTAGGATGGCTAGAAAAATCTCTCCAAGTAAACATTAGACAAACATCTACATGCCATATAGAACTGCATGTCAGGGCGCTCAGTGAAACCACCTTATCTGCCAGGAACAAGCCTGACAAATCCTTGGTACAGATGTCTTTCCCCCCAACTTTAAAATGCGCACGGAGTCCTCAGAAGGGAGGGATTTCCACTCACTGATCGGCCTCAATCCTGCCAGCACCACGGCTCCCTGCGCTTCACACGCCTGCTGAGACAGCTGCCTTTGGAAAGGAGGATTTTGAGAAGCTAGAGAGAGAAAAGCATTACAAAAAAGAAAAAGACAGAGGCTGCTTTACCTCTACCCTCTCACCCAGAGCTTGAGGTGTGCTGGGAGAGCGAGTGCTGCCTGCAACCACCACCTCTGACATCTCCTCCTCTCCTGGCAGCCCGGCAGGCAGCGCAGCCCTGGAGAAGATGCTCAGCTCCTCGGTGACACTGGCCATCGGAGTCACAGTCTGCTGCTGCTCACTCACAGCAGCTCTCTCTTTTTTCAGCAGAAAATTTGTCTGAGGGACTCATTCCTTTACCTCAGTGCTCCCAACAGACCACATCTACAAGCATTCCCCCCCATCCTTTTTTTTTTTTTTTAGTACTTCCCTCCTCTTTCCATTCTCAGGGCAGAAACCCTTCACTGCAGATCAAAGCTCACAGACGTCAGCCTGCTTTTCTTCCTTCCTTCCTTCCTTCACAAACCTTTAGCTCCACAATGTCCTGCCAAAGGTGGTAGGCAGAAAGCCTGTGATCTCCAGCAAGATGGACTTAATCATCTCTACCTAGCGAGTGAGTTCTACCTTGGGAGGGAGAGATCCTCCTTGGCAGGGAGCTCAGGTCCTCCCGCATAAAATCCTTCTGCTAGAATCTTTACAGACACCATCGTTCCACACTCAACGCACCACACAAGCAAATGATTAATTATCCCCAGTGAGCTGCCATCTGTCAGCCGATCACCGACAGATCTGATGAACAGACCATCCCCATGTTCTCCACCTACCGCAAAGGAGAACGCTCTCTTCCAACGGTTTGGGCTAACACATTTTCACCCAGGATTTGCAACCAGCTCCTCACAGCCAACTACCAAATGTAGCAGTAACTCAGTAGCCAGGTATCACCTGGTCACCTGCTCCGGACCGAGCCTCAGCCTGTCCAGCTGATGGAGAAGAGACAAGTGGGTAACACCAAAGAAGAGATGATGTGCTGCAAGGTGTAGATGAAGTTCTGATGTGGCTGAAAGCCCAGAGCAAAACCTGAAGGAAGATTAAGTTGCCATCAAGTCCAGAGTATAAGCTAAGGAAGGAGAAGGGCATTTCTAGCTGAGTAAGGGACACAGCTCTCAGTCTTTGCAGATCATTGCACTCCTGTGCCTCAGCCTCCCCATGTGAGTAATCAAAGTATGTTTCCATTTACTTCTCTCGGCAGAAACCTTCGAGATTTGCGTATCAAGAACACTCTAGGGGTAAAATCACTGCCAAGAGAGGCAGCGGCAGGCACTGGATGCCCTTCACAGAGCTGACCATGCGGGAAAGCAGGATGCTCTTGCAGTGACACTGGCTTCTCCCACCCGTTCTGCTCAGCAGCAAAGATTGCCACAGCAACAGGAGACAGAGGAGAAAAATATTTCTCTAGAAGATATTTGGTTGCTTTTTAGTGAATTGACATGAGAGAATTCATTTATAAATACGCCAAGAGCGTGTCTGTGTGAAATTGGAAGGGAGAGTGGATGGCAGCACAGCGAGCAAAGGACACGGGGTGAGGAGATGAAACCTGCAGGTTCACCTGAGCGAGATGCAGCTCGAGAGGCTTGTGGGAGAATGAAGGATCTCAGGGGCCATCAACTCCATCAACTGCTGGAGGTGTGGGCCCATACAAACCTCACGATGTTCAACAAGGCCAAATGCAAGGTCCTGCACTTGAGTTGGGGCAACCCCAAGCACAAATACAGGCTGGGTGGAGAATGGATTGAGAGCAGCTGTAAGGAGGAGGTCTTGGGGGTGCTGGTTGACAAGAAGCTCAACATGAGCCAACAATGTGTGCTCATAGCCCAGAAGCCAGTGGTACCCCAGGCTGCATCAAAAGCAGCGTGAGCAGCAGGTTGAGGGAGGGGCTGCTCTGCTCAGACCCCCCTGCAGTGCTGGGGCCAGCTCTGGAGTCCTCAGCGCAAGAGAGACATGGACCTGTTGGAGTGGGGCTGGAGGAGGCTACAAAAATGATCCGAGGGCTGGAAGCCCTCTGCAGTGAGGCCAGGCTGAAAGAGCTGGGGTTCATTCAGTCTGGAGAATGGAAAGCTCTGGGGAGACCTTACAGCAGCCTTTCAGCACTTAAATGGGTCCTGTAAGAAAGTTCAGGAGGGACTTTTTAGAAGGGCTTGTAGTGGTAGAACAAAGGGTAATGGCTTTAAGCTGGAAGAGGGTAGATTTACATTAGATGTAAGGAAGATGTTCTTCGCTCTGAGTGTGGTGAGGCACTGGAACAGGTTGCTCAGAGAAGCTGAGGATGCCCCAGCCCTAGAACTGTTCAAGGCCAGGCTGGATGGGGCTTTGAGCAACTTGGTCTAGTGGAAGGTGTCCCTGCTCACTGACGGAGCGTTTGCATAAGACGGTCTTCTAATTCAAACCATTCTATGATGAAGCAAAGAAAACCCTTTCTGCGAATGCAAATAGCTTTGCATTTCCTCGCTTCCATGCTGTCACAGGGTCTGAGAAGCCTCTGCCTCCAAAACACCCAGAGTCATGTGCAAACACACGAGCTGCAGCCTCCTGGAAAGACCATGTCGCTGGTGCTCACCTTGAGCTGCTCTGCTTCCAGTGCCACCATTGCTCCGTCAGCCGAGCCCGTAATGAGACAGTAAACACGGACATCAAGGTCATGCAGGAGATGGAGGACTTCCCCAAAACAATTTAAGAGGTTCATTAAACCAGTTAACAGCCAGGAGCAGCACTGACACCACATCCTTTGTAACAACGTCCCCAAAGCCTTGGGCATTTAGCTCCGGCGCTAAGCACCACCCCAAGAGTCCCATCGAGGGAGCTTTGTCAGGAGTTAGAGAGGGCAGCTCGTCCTCAGAAAACACAGAAGGGAACAACCTCGTTCTTGAGAGAAGAGTGTGGCTTTCCCTGTGCTCTGATGGCAGTGGTGGGGTAGGGCAAGCAAGTGGGCAGGCACAACACCCTCAGCACCCCGCACGGCCCCCGCTGCAGAGGGTGGGCAGTCGAGACACGAGCCCGCTCCCTAAAGAACAACTCAGGGAGGTGGGCAGAGCGCTAAACAAGCACTTTCAGATAAACTATCTGCATGCTGGTAGCCCTGGAGAAGCACACTTGGCTCACTGCAAAAAGACGCAAGTGACAGACTCGGAAAGAGGCAACACACCCTACAATCAGTCCCCAGTGATAAACCAAGCACACAGAACCTGCCTGGCCACACAGCACATTCCTCATCTGACACCCTGCACCGGCTCAGTGAGGGATCTGGCGATAGAAAGATGCGGGAGCAGTGCAAATGCTCACTGGAACAACTGCACAAAAAGAAAATAATGTAGCAATGCCTCAGAATTGAAGCAAATTTGCAACAACCGCCTTGAAACAAGGCGTTGCAAGGAGGCACAGAGGGTGGCTGGAGGAGCGAGACGATGAGTGTGTCGCCCGAGGCTTGTGCCTCTCCCTGGCTGACTGGCCACGTCCACTCGTTAGATCCCCCTTACACAGGTAGGGGAAGCACTCGCCAGAAGCACCCCCTGGCTCTGTCATTCCACCCAGGAATGCAACAGCTCCCCAGAGCTGAGGCACAATGGAGATGGAGTACCTGTCAGGCTCTGCTGGAAAGGGACAAACCCTTCTGCTCAGTGGCTCTGCAGATTAATGCCTTTCGTTACAGCAAAGGGTAACCAGGAACCGGGACGCCTTGTGAAGGCCACAGGCTGTTCACATCCATTACAAGGCAAGTCCATTGATATGTTCCCCAAGGTCTTTAGCACTTGGGTAGCAGAAGGCAGCCACACGCAGAAGACCCTGCAACATGCCACTCCTAAACACGTGCTGCTGCATCTCTGATGCTCCCCGTGGCTCTCAAATGCTTCAGAGCAATCTAAACCCTTCGACTTCTCTCAGAAAGTCAACCTCAGAAGAGAGAGGTGCCAAAGTTGCCTGCGTGCTCCAGAAACCCCTCGCTACACTAATCCCAGCCGTTCCCTCCAACAACAGTCCAGCCATTGTTTTTTCCACAAGCCACAGCCACACCGCAGCAGCGGTCAGGGGGCGAGAGCACCACCACCACAGCTTTGAATCCCACAATATCTGCTCAATACTCATCGTCACAGTGCCTAGGAAGGACCAGCACCCACCCATATCTCCTCAGATGGCTTAAGTCCTCAGCAAGCAAAGCCTCGTTGAGGCAGAGCCACTCGCTGGATTGCTGGCCAATTGTCCTTCCTCGGGACACTGGTTTTCTGCCTTCAGGCAGAGACCAGGGGACAGACACTATTTCTGTATTTCAGCCAGCCTCGCAAAGCTCTCCTCAAAATAGTCATTTCAAAGAAACAGGAAACAAATCAATAGTTCTGATTTTTTCTTAGGAGAGAACAAGACCAATAGTCCACACCTAGGCTGGTAACTACCCTGTCAGCTTCGTCAGGTTATTTCCCTTTCCTGAACTGCACAACTTCACACTTGGTACGAAACGAGACCTAATCGATACTCCAAAACTGAAATACTATTACAGAGCACGCACCCCTGGGGGCCAAGTTACGTGTGAAGCTCTTCTGCCAGCTCTTACGGCCTTCAGGACACTCTTAAACCCAGGGGTTTAGCAATGCCCAATTTCAATGGATGAGGGTTTTTTTTTAATACCACAGAAATCCTTCTCAGAATATTTGCCTCTTGTGTTTACACTGGTTTTGTGCAGCTATATTACATGGTTTAGTATCATCAGTATTCACCCGATACCTCATGATGCATGAGGTTTGGACCACTGCTTCCTAATCATATTAGGAAAGAATATTCATCTGACTATTAAAGTATAAAATTTAGTTCATGGGCAAGAGGATATTTCTTCCCCATAAATGAATAATTCTTCAGTATTCTGACATGATCAGCAGCGATCTTAAGCTATTTGTTTCACCAGAAATTGTCAGACATCCACTACTTCCTTGGAAAAAACAAAAAAACTCCACCTACCTTTTAATTTTATGAGGCAAGCAGACACGGAGCCCTGAGCCAGCCACCCTCCAAACCCACGTTCAGTCAGTGCCAGTCTGCTCCTTTTTGACACCTTTCAGTCACCCCTTCCAAACAGGATTTAAACCATCAAGCAGCAACCTTGATTTAAGACACCGACTTTAACCTCGACGTGCATTTGTGTTCACTAAAGACCATAAACTGAGATAGCCACTAAAATAGCAGAGTTCTGCAGGCAGTCATCACTGTCAGAAGAATCCTAACTCGAAAATAAGGAACATTGATAAAACATACATTTTTCATTTCACTTTATTATGACTTCCCCCCCCACACCACCCCCAAGGTTTGGGGCGGAACACGCAGACACGAATTAGAAGCAAATGAAAAATGACAAAGCCACCGCAGGCACAGGGGACAACTGATAGGTTTCAAATTTGCAATAGATTAAATAAACCAAGAGCTGTTTCCAGGGGGTTAGATCTCTTGGTTCCAGAGCCCTCAGGATGACTGGCTTTGCTCAAAGCATTGCTATTATAGACCCAAAAGCTTAATTAACTCTTCCCGCCTTGCTGTTCAACGTCTATACGAAGGGAGTTTACAAACCCATCCTTATTTATACACACCATGGAAAATATTTTGCATTTATGTCTTTTGTCACCTAGGTGTTATTTAAATTTTGGGTTCTCCGAGACCCTTTCCCCTCCACTTATTTCTTAACATCTGATGAGAGGGAAAACACCCCAAAGAGTTCCGTGGGGATTTTTGTCTCTCGGTGAGGTGGTATAAATCCAAACTGTTCTTTATGCACATTTCTTAACTTGGCTGAAATGAAGAATATTTTAGAGTGGAGCATTCACGCATAAAAAGGAGGAGCTGAAATACCAGCACTGGCTCCACTGTGAAGAGACGGGTACTTCATGCATGATAAGGTACTCTGGCATCCCAAACCGGAGCCGATGTTAAATGTTAAAGGCGTTTCCCAAATTCAGCATAACGTTAAAATAGTGGAATGTGAAGTTTTAACAACGATGGGTTTTCAATAAACCTTAGAAAAAGAGAAACATTCTTTTGTTTTCTAAAGACTTTAAAATGTATTAAATGTTTAGGTTTAGAATTGGACTAAGTAAAACCACTAAGTAAAAACACCCATTCGGATTTTTTTAATCATTTAGCATTTGCTATTTACCTCTGGGGAACACGAACCTAAAAGGTGTTTTAATTTTTCTTTTTTTTCTTTTTTTTTTTTTCTGGAAGAGGAAGGATCTGAAGTTATTCACAAGGGGGATAGCAATTTCTTGCTCTTTTAGGCTTTATTTTCCTAAGTGGGCCAGGAATGTATGGAAAAACTACAACCAACCAAGACTTCTGTTGTTAAATAACTTTGTCTCTTTACAGAATTCCAGACTATGCACAGGAGCTAAAAAAGGCAGTTTCCTTTATTAGCATTCATCCTAGGAAAAAGCCTCTTCTGAAACCTTGCAGTGAATATGATGTCAAAAAGCCCCTGGAAGTTGGTTCATTTATCTGTCTTCCCATCCCTTTGAACATCTAATGGCTGGGGGGGGAGGGAAGAACCTTTTCTATTTTGCACTTGATCAACATCACAGTTCATTTCTCGAGGAAAAGAGAAAAAAAAACCCCAACCAGTGAATGAGTCAACAGCCAACAACAATGTAATCCTCAATTCAAGTCTTATTTTTGGCAAAAGCTTCACCTTTCTTTAAGGTTACTATAACCAGGAGCTAAAACAATTTCTTACATTTACTTTATACCATATCCATGAGAATTAAATCTTTTCATACCTGTAGCAAAGCCATTTCTGTTCACTGAGGGTTTGAATTCTTCAGAAGACTGATGTTAGACAGGCAAATAGCAGACAGAAAAGCCAATTTTCTCTTAGAATTTAAGCAAGACCTTGTCCATCTCCTTGAGTCACTTGTCTCTATTTTTCCAACCAGTGGCAGGAAATCTTCATTTCTACAGCTGACGTCTCTACTCTTGATCTCCACACGCCTCATCCTTGCCACAACACATTTTGAGCATCCTTCTAGGATTAAATATGTCCTGCTGCCCCGAGCGCACAGTAAAGCGCTGCTTTTTTATCACTTCCAGCCTTGTAAATGGCACAGGCCATTACAGAACAGCCTGCCTGAAAAAAACAGGATACAATATTCATTTGTACTTTGTTAGAGGAGACACATCGACTTTTTATAGTGATCAATGGAGGGAAGAAATAGTTTCCTATTTTATTGAAATGGAAGTAAGGATGAAGTAGCCTTAAAGTACCCTCAGCATAGTAGTTAAGGTAGAGCCAAGAGGGCTGCAAGCCCACGCTCGGGACGGCCAAACGCAGAAATTACAGTCCAAAGGTTGATCCAGGGGCACTGGGGAAGCTGGCAGAGGGCAAGAACTGAGAGAAGGAAGGTGTACAAACCTCATACAGCCTTCTTGCAGATCCAAGGTCGATGTGGAGGAGTCAGAGATCCAAGTTTTGGGAACTTCCACGCTGAAGCCTGCCCTGAATCAGCATCAGTTTACATAACCCACCACCCCAGTCAATACTTAACAGTACCCTTAGGTCTCTTCCCTCCCACCCCGACTGCTCGCTGTCCTCAGTCTGTGTGTTATTTCTCACCACTACAACTCGCAGCACAAGGCTACACTCCTTGATGTAACAAGGAGTACCTGCAACAGCCCAAGAGGATTCTCTCTGTCAAGAGTAACTTTCTCAGCAGAGCTGAGGGTCCACAGCAGGGTTACAGAAGAGTAATGGTGCAACGGTCCCACGGGTATTTGCTTCCAGATGACTCTTCAAATTCCATTTAGGGTATGAACTAGAAATGTGTGTCCCATTCCACCACACCCCCCACCCTCCTCACCCCACGCCCCAGTATAAGGCCACAGCTGATGGCCAAACAGGCTTTTTGGTTGCAAGAGCAGCTTTTACCCTTTCTGCCAAGGAACGAGGATGGGGAGCAGATGATGTTGATTCAGATTAAGATGTGGTGTCAAAGCTATATAATTAAGCTTACGCACCGTGCACCTATACCATGCCTGGCTCCAGGACAGCTGCTGCACTTCCACACTTCTACCAATACCTTTAAAGTTACCCCGAAACTGGTAACGTCACAGGAACAGAGAGATCACCTGCCTGTTAGCAGGTTGGCAAGACAGCTCCCCAAAACTGAACCAAAGTTTCCAGCTATTTCCACAAGCATATATAGTGATAAAATGATATACATAGGAAAGGAATCCTGCTCTGTACTTAGCACTTTTTATTGTAAGAACTATGATGTTTGTTTTAAGGCTGAGTGACAAATCCTGTTTGGTACATCATCACCTTATTAAAAACCTGTCACACGTGCAGGGAACACTAAGTTATATTAAGTATGCTGTTAACTTGACAAAAATACAGCCTGCTGCTTTCCACCCGACTAACGCTGCAGCGAGGACGGCATGTTTTCAAGAGGTGGGAAACAGACACCCCCCCCTTCCTCACCAGGGCTCCAGCTGAAACTCTGAACACAGTAAAAACAAAGGCAAGACATCAGAATCTCAGCCGTAACTCTCCACTCCAGATCCACAGACACACACCAGTTACTGGGCTGTGACTGCCACCCAACTGCGGTAAGTAAAAGAAATGGAAACAGGCATTTAAAATACTCCATTTATCCAGGTATGAAAGAAAGGCTCGACTGATGCTGAACAAGAAGGCAGTTCCAAAGCAAGAAAAAACCAAACCAAAAGATGCCTTAATGACAGCTGCTGATAAAGGCAGAAATTACAACATTTTGCCCGGTAATCAAAAGGAGCACAAAGTTCTGTTGCACAGCAGATCTGACGGCTTTGCCAGCGCGCTGTGCGTGGTTCACGCCCGCGCAGTCGCACGTGGTATCGGTGGCTTCGGCCATCACCAAAAGACTGGGCGTAATACAGGAATACCAGAGTCGTCTCAGGAATACATTACCATCATCACTTGAGCATTTTCACTTACGCTGGTGGAGGGCAAGTGTAGAAACCCAACATTTTCTCTCCAGTGACTAAAACACCCTTCAAAGGGAAACCTTTGCATGACATTTCAGGGAAGGAAGGTTTCAGCTCTGCACTACAAGCACATCAAAGTCGCTTTCTACTCTGTACCAGGCTTCTTTGGAAGACACAACAGATCCGGTATCTTCCCTCGGCAGGATTCCAGCACGACCAGTTACTCTAAGCATCGGTAAAGGGATTGCAGTTTACCTTTCGACTCTCTACACGTCCGAGCGGTTATACTCACATGTACAGTCTCACTATCAGCAAAGTCCAGCTAATTAATCCTTTGCTTTACACTCATCCACCTAGTTCAGGAAATGACTTCAGCAAGTAGATATACTCATTGAAGGGGTTTTTTAATGTGAAGAGAAATGGAAGCTTCGGATTTAACCACACGTGACTGCTTAACTACATGAAAATCAACTGGATTTTCAGCACTTCCTAAGTTGTTCACACCTCCTAAAAAAAGCCACAGTGCTCAAGTCTTTAAACAGTTCATCCAATACAGCTGATGTCATACACCAGGTATTTACAGACGCATCTTGGCTGCAGCCGGAAGCTGGCAAAATTAATCTCCTTTTGCCCAACATCTCGAGCCTTGCAGGAAAACAAACCCCAAAAGAACGAATAACCTCAGGTCTTGACAAGCAAAGCTGCTTCTGCTGGGCTGGTTCAAACCAGAATTGTTAGGTTGTTTTCAACATTTGAGTCCCATCTACGCATCATGAAAAAACGATGAAAAACGCATGATGCAAAGTCGTCTTAAATAGTCACCCAAAATTTAAAGAAAGCATACAGAAGCTTGATGCAAAAATCCAGAAATAGTCCAGGGCAGTGCTTGGGTATCACTAAAGACTTAAGGACTACTGGGGGATTATGTGGCCAGCCACAAACTGTCTCATAAGAGGACATGGCAGTGTTCTCTGGTGCTAAGATGAGTGAACAGACTCTGCCATTCCTCGTTAGAGGTTTGTCTATTGGTTAAAAAAAAAAAAAAGAAAAACCAACAACAACAACAAAAACCCCAACAAAAGACCAAGGAAGAGCGTACAGTCATGCAGCTGATCGTCGACGAATCACAAAAACACCTCGCTGCAGCTGGCCCAGGTAGATTCTCATCTTTGTGCTGTCACTGGTTTTCCTCACCCAGATCTGCGTGGAAGGGAAAAAAAAAAAAAGTAAGGGGCATGAAGATATATTGTGGAGAAAAGGGAAAACCCACAGCAAGTAATTCGCGGACAAATAAGTCCAGATATTCGTGTTACCAGCTTTGAACATCTCTGCTACTCAGGGCACACAGATAATTTAGCTTAATCCCTTCTCCCTCCTCACATTAGGCATTTGCAACCTGAACAGAAAACGAAATAAGGTTTCTAGTTTTACCCCCTTAACTTCTCACTCAAAACAGTCATCAAGAAAAATGACTCTTTCCAAGCATCATCAGGAAAGCAAGTCTCCTTCTGCTGCAACAGACCGCTGGCATTAAGCTTTACCTAATCAAGAATAAGTCTCTCTAGATCCACAGATTGTAAAATCTATCTGTCCTGAGATTTGCACAGACAAGTAACTATTAGCGAAATGAAAAGCTTATTCTGATTTTATTCCGTGAAGCATTTCTCACATTGTATTAAATAAAATTGTATCTGAAGATAAATGAGCCTCTCTTTTAAACACCTGCATGGAAGAGTTCACATAACTCACCGATACACAGCGTGTTTCAAAGGACAAATGGCTGCCGTGGAGCCAGCCACTCGGCTTGGAAAAATAAGAAGAAACACCTTCAAGAAGTTTAGACTCAAATACCTGCACTTTAAAAATCCAATCTGAGCAAAACTCCTCTGCATTTTCTCATCCTAATGCACTTAAACATATTTAAGTAAGTGCATGCAAAATAAAGAGTTATCAAGCTCTTAGTACGAGAGTATTTTAGGACACAAGTCCAGTACTGCCTACTGCAAAAGGCTATAAAGTTAGTGCTGGCAACGCTGGGGTTTAGATACTGCAGCAGCTACAGGCCCGGCACAGGAAAGTCATTTAATTCTGCTTTAATTATAAATTGACTTTACTAGCAGAAGCTCTCAATATAAAATACATTTAGTATTTGCCTCCATGCGTACTTCAGTTATTTCCCTATAGCAATTAGCATCTACCTTCATCAGTAATCATCTCTCCATGGCAACATCTCCAAGAATTTGATGTTTTCATAACCTCCCGAAAAAAACCCAAACTTACACCTCCAGACCCTGAGCCACTGTAGAGAACAGACACGTGCACTGTTACATTCTACCACAACATGACGATCGGGGTATTTGTTTTGCTAAAGTTAAGTTTCATTTGGAGGAAAATTAAAACTGGGTTTTAAGTGACCACAAGAGTGAAATTACTTTGTTAGCATTACAAATGCGTCACCCAGTTCAGAAAAAGAAAAACATTTGAGACATATTCTGAACTTAGAACTCCTGTTTTAGACATACAATGTGGTTTGCAATCAGAAGGTAACGTGTTAATTCTAAAGAACTGGAGGAGATGATGAATAGAAACCAAAATTCATCTTTTAATTTCTTTTCTTTCTAGACTGTGAAAGAAAAATAAGTTTCCTCCCTTTTTTCAACTTCCAAACTAAGATTGCTGAATAAATTCAGGGGAATAAAAAGCTTTCCTGCGCGTACTGAAGAGCTTGTTGTTGTCAAAAGGCAAATGACTGTTCCATGCACATGGTCAGTGATTTCCACCAACGTAGTACTCGATTTACAGTCTCCAAGGAAATCACATGGGAAATAGTAGAAATATAGTCTGTCTAGAGCTAAAAACAGCCCCAACTTTTAAAAATTTTGGTCCCGGGAAGAGATTGTTGGTTTGTTTTTGAAGGGGGATGATCACAGCTCAAACAGGGGGAGAGGCCTACAGCCAATTACAAAATTCCAATCTAGTTTAAGAAAAACTGATTTAGACCCTCATAGGAATAAAGATGTCTCTGACACACCTTCCTTTCTCCAGCCCCGAAAAGGAAACTGCTTCCCATAATATCTCTAATGTTTCTTTTCACTTTTAGCACTAATGGGAATGGCTGGGGGGGAGACACTCTGCACAAGTATTTTTGGTAAAGTTCCTTTGAATGAGTCGACTTCTTTAGGAACGCCATCCCCTTTTATCTCCAGTCTACAGTTAGAGACCTCAAATCTAGGTCTGCCTTCCAGCTTCTAAACTCCAGCAGGAACCAGGAAGCTCACGGTTTGGCAATCCAGGCGAGCTGAAATCCGCCGTGTGCACGGTGTACCAAGAGAACACCTCATTTCAGTATTCTGCCAAGGATTCATCTCCCTCGGCTTTATATAGTGGCAATGAACCACCACGTGGCAAAGTGCCAGGTCTCCTCCTCAGCCTCTCCAAAAACACCACCCCACAAACCCAAACCTAAACCTATCACCTCAGTTTAAAGTGCAAGTCAGGCAGTAATAATTAATGGACTGCATTTCCCTCAGGCTTCAGGTAAGATGGTCCCAAAAGATTGAGTTTTAATGTTACAAGTTAACAGTAGTAACTTAAAAATATAGTGCTGCTAATTTGTTTAAACACATTCATTAGCGTGCTACTACTACTACTACTTTATCTAAATAACCAGCCGTTGAGCGTAACAACCGCTGCTGCAAGGGGAACAGTTGTGATACGAAGCATATCCCATATGCAACTCATTTTGTTGAAAGTAAAATATCTTCCCTTAGCTGCCAAAACAAATTAAAGGGACTTTATTGGCCGATAGAAGAGAAGTCCATTCAAGGCTGTCAGTTCTTTCCTTGAAGGGTCTGGAATCTGCATGCAAAGAACCCATTGCTCCCTTTGCCCAAGGGATGCACTGCTTGAGCACTTAGTGAGCAGCAAGATTCCCATCAATCTTCAGCACGCATCTCTCTTCACCTGCTTCTCAAAGCCTTAATCATTAGCCACATGGAAATCGTCTCAGACAAACATCTCCCCTGCCCTGTCTCCCAGCTGGGTGATGAATGCTACCAGGAAAAAGCGTCTCCCCCTATAACAACTACATCTGGGGACAGAATTTTTTCCCTCTTCTGAATTTGCAGTGGGATTTTTGGTTTGATTTTGCATTAATAACTGTCTGTGTGTTGGTGAAATAACAGAACTGGACCCAAGGAATGCAGTGCTAATGAGATGTGACACATCAGCTCTCCCCATTTTTTCTGCCTGCCAAAGTACTACTCGCAGAAGGTAGGATCATTCTTTAGAAACACAGCCAGTCTCCCCCCAGCTCAGGCCTGTCTCAAGAAGAGATGTCTGTACTCAGTTTTATCTTGAATTCAGCTTCTTTAGACACCAGACAACTACATCTTTTCTGAAGGCAATGCTGATTTTCTGTTAGTCCTCACTAGACAGCCATCTACCTGCCTACGCTGACCCACGGCTCTCCCCACTCCCATGAAAACCAGAGCAGCCCACTACCTCATTGGCGCCCACAGAACTGATCACACAGCTGATCTTAGTGTTCTCTTTAGACTCCAGATAAATAGCCTGGCTCTTGTGGTACCTGCAACAATAACAAACAAAAAAAAATAAAATAGTAAAATAAGCACATGAAACCATTGGGCGTCCAAAGACGGAGAAAAGAAACAGGGATAAAGCTAGGATTCTGTAAGCGTGAGGACAGGGTAAACAAAGTCCATTCCTTTTCCCTTCCACACCACCTTCCCATCTTTGCCACTGCAGCAGGTGGTCTGATTCTACACGCACACACACACACCCTCTGCACTGAAATGATGCTTCAGAATGGATGGAGTTTGCTCAATGCACATTCAATGCTGTCCCAAGATTACCGAGAACAGACTTCACACCTGAAAGACAGAGCAAGTCACAGATACTCCGGTTAGACACGTGCAGTAATAGAGCCACCAGCGCACCACCGCCAAGGTGAACTGTACTCAGTGCGGTCCGGATGGTTTGAACAGACACCTCACATTTCCAGTACTGTCTGGTTTTGTGTGAATAGCCAAAGCAGTTAGTGATGGGTAACCGACTCCCCAAGACATACCTGCCAGAAGGAGGCCATGTCCAAGTGTATTCATTTTTCCCGCCCCTTTTAGATCATAGTTATGCTATATATATTTTTGTGCATTTTGCATAAAAAAAAAAAGTAAAAATTTTGAAATTCCTAACTCTGAATCACTCCATTTCATGGTCTTGCCTCCTTTGCCCAGTGTTTCTGCTCAAGGCCGTGACCTGTGCTAGACAGAACTCCCTGGTTCCTGTTTATTCTGCCTGGGACAGTTCCGCAGGCAGAACTAATTATACTGAAACAGGTTATTTGCAAGTAAATAATCTTAATCAAGAGAGCAACAAAGTGCTTTATAGTTACAAAAGCACAACTCTATTTCCACCTTTACCCTGCTCGTGATGCGCTTCCTATTTAACTGGGCAACCCAAGCTGCAGGATCGCTGCGCAGAGACTCCCTCGGTAACTACTCAGTATGCAACTCCCTGCAGCCTGATTGGCCGACAGCCATTCGTCAGCATGCACAGATATGCATAATCTTTACAGTTATTTCTACAATAACCATACTGTAAATATGGAAGCCTTCCAAGAGTTTATTCCACAATGTCTTCCTACTGGCTCGTGTACCCAGAATTTTCACGCTGCTTGCCAGTACCAAGAGCAGAGCATCAGCTCTCAGCCTTCCAAACAGGTTAATTACCCGTGGGCTGGGCAAGATAATAAAAAACAACCACCCCAGTCCTGCAACCTTTAGATCCTTATGCTCAACCATTCATCTTTCTTCCTCATTTTAACAGAAAGGATGTCAGTGGGTTCTAGGGCAAGGCAGCAGCAGCGATTTGAGCCAGAATTCTGTTTGCTGAGCCCAGAGGATCATTAATTGATACAAAGGAGCGGTATCGGCTACTACAAACCAGACCTCACTCAGATAGGACATAAAAATCTCAGTCCAGCAGCATCCTACCACACCATGCTGGGCTGCTTAAGCAAGGAGAATTCTGAGCGCAGAAGATACCGCTGTAAGTGCCAACGCTCGAGTGGTACCTGTGCTAGCACAGATAATGAAATAATTTTTCATTCAAAGCTGTTTCTTCCCATTTCTGATTGTCAGTGAATTCCAAAGCTAATGACACGCACAAAGCCGGCTTCAGCCCCGGGATTTCTCATCCCAGGTTCCAATCCATCAGTAATATATTTGAGGTAAATCCAGGCAGGTAACAAGTTAGTTCAGCACTTTGTGCAGAGAGGAGCTGTCTCCGCTGTCTCAGGCTCCACGCACGCAGACACGAGTCAGCTGAAGGCGCTGCAGCCCGGTACGTCTCAGTTACACGTTCACGTCTCGGCCTTTTGCCGAGTGTATACGCCCAGAAGGGAACGGAGGGGCAGAACTGAGGGAAATACTTCAGATGAAAAATGCAATGGAATTTAGGTTGGCTTTCAAGAGAAGGAAAGTGCCAAACAGCTCTTGCTTTTGCAGTAGATAAAATACACATGAATACAAGTGAGACAAGCAGAAATATTTTGTAGCAGAAAGTGGAATTATTTTGCTGAAAGGCCAAGATTTTTCAAGTGCATCTCCATCAGAAGACAGAGAGAAATCACTCGGCATTATTGTATGCAGACAAAGCTAAAAAATGGTTGGTTTACAGCAAACTGCATTTTAGGATCTGACAGGAGGGGTGGGGGGGCAGGGAGCAAATTGACTGTGGATAAAAAAGAAGTTCTAATTCCACATTCATCTGAAACTCCCTATACAGAGTTCTCCACTATGGAGACACGTTTGTGAAACGTCTCTGCAAGACCTTAGGGAGTCCATTACTAGTCCTAAACATTCACCGTTCTGAGTTGATGGTCCTTCAAGGCTGCTGCCAGGAAACAGAAAACGTAGTCACTCCTGAGCTGCCAGTTTTATTATTTCTGGAGCACAGCAGCAGCTACAGCCTTAATACAGCTTAGAAAAAAAAAAATCACCCTCCCACTATCAAGAGCTACTTCATTATTTTAAAACACCAGCTACTTTGCACAAGTACTATTACTATCAATCAGAAAAACAGGAAAAAAAAAAAAATCCAAGCAGGATTATTACAGCCAGAAAAAAACTCTTAAATACTTATCTTAAACCAGTGTAAGAACAAGGAAACCAGGAAAGGCAGCAGCTGGAATTTCTGACATCGAGATGCCCATGACAACCGAATTCCACAAATAGAAATATCTGTTAAGTGCTTTGTGTCCTAACTAGATACCTTTCAGAGAGCTTGTGCTTCTACCAGATTCAGCTGGGCTCATGAAAGCTCTCCCAGGTTTAAATTTGGTGGGAGCTTTACTGACAGATGACTCCAGATTCCAGCTTTCCTTTTTTCTTTTTTAAACTTATGCAACAGTTTACAGTACTCCACGTGCTTAAAAATTCTGAGGAACCGTTTATTCATCCAAATATAACCTAGGGGAGACTCACTTTACACACAAAAACAGTTATAAAAGAAAAAAAACCAAACCAAACCACTTCTTTGTGAAATGACAAAGTAGCCTGTTCCACTCCTGCCTGCTTTACGCTTCAGGGAACTTTAAGCTCCAGGCAGCAGCTTTTATCAGAGCTGTATACACTGAACCCTTGATGAAACTTCAGTGGCAGAAGGCAAGAAGGAAAAACTGACCGGCTGTACAAGGCGGCTGTTGGGTAGAAAACAAGCTTCACTCCTATCATTTGCCGTGATAAAATTACAACCTCGTCACTCGTTATTTTGAGCCACCAGAATGCCAAAGCAGGCTACAAATAATCATACGACTTGCAAATTGCTTTCTGCTCAAGAGGTACTAGATTGCCCCCCTGGATTATCCAGTTTTGCAGGTCTCACGGATTAAGTTTAAGACCTACTAAGATTTCTCTGCAAAATTTAATATTTTCCTTGTGTTTTGTGAGGCTTGCACAGCTATATGCCCATAAAACTCAACACGAGCTAAATCCAATCAGCAGTTCTCAAGTTGCTTCTCCCGTGTGGGTTTGATCTTTAAAGGTTATTTGGATTTATTAGAAACATTTTTCATTCTGCTCATCTGGTGCACGACATTTCTTCTGCCACCTTGTGGAACGATGGGCCTGCGCTCTCCAAAACCAAGCAGCAGGAGTGTGGATCCTGCAGCCCCCGCCGCACTGGCACTCAGTGTCTGGATCCCAGCTGACCAGTTTCACAGCTGCACCACACTGCATTAGGTTGGACAAAACCATTTCCCAAGTGTCACGGTGTGCACAACTCACTCCCTGGCAAGGACTGAAGTTGCCTTTTACTCGAGGCACCAGTTACTCCCAATTTACCCGAGTCACCATGGTCAGCCCTTGGAGGAAGCAGCTAACCTCTGCCCAAAGACATTTTGTCCTTAAATTCTTTTATCAAAGCAATTTTTCTCTGCAGTCTGTGTCTCCTCACTGCACAACATTCAAACTGATTAAACCCAGAAATTTACCAGGACTTACCATCTCTTATCATAGTAGAGTTTTCCATCTTCTATCCTGGCTTCAAACCGCTGTGCTGGAGACTCTGCTGGTGTAGCTGGGAGATGCTCGGGAGAGGAGGGAGAGGCTGAGAACAGGAGAGAGGCTGTGTTCAAAAAACAGCATGTGTCCAGTACACAGCAGCACATCAGACTGCAGAACTGCGATTAATAAGGTCATACTAAGCAGAAATAATAAGCTACAAATTCACATTTCCGTCAGAAAAAATATTCTGCATTGGGGCAAATAAGTCGACCTCTGCCTTGAGTATACAAATGATAATATTCACAGAAATATGACATTTATCTGAAGAAATGTTAATAGGGAGGCGATACAACATGCCCTTGATTTTAGCTCCGTGGTAGTTAAATAGGGTCAGAATTACTTTGGTAAGTTAGTACCACTCTGTCTTGAAATCGAGTGCACAGACACATCTAGAGAGCTGAAGGCATGAAAATCTGCAAGTTCTCAATTCCTCCATCTACCTGGCAAGCAGACAAGCTGCCCAGATGCATCCGAATAGAACATAAAAACCTCTTTACACAGTTAAATTCTGCCATGCCCAAGTGTTTCAGCTACCAAAGATGCATTCGCCTCCCTTCCCATCCCTCACAAACTTCTGAACAGAGGAAAAGTCTTCACACAGCACCCATTTGCCACAGCAGCTACACAAAGAACTGCAATTACACAGTCAAATTACCCAGTCAGCAATTATACAGTCAGTCTACAATACAATTCTCTGTTCAAAACAGCATGACTGTGAACAGGTTCCAATGCAACTCTTAACTCACCTGGTCTCTTGGGTGATTTAAGCTACATGGAAAGAGAGCAAAGAAATGTTAGAGATCTGATGAGCCGTAGAAATCTGCAGCAATAATTTCAGATAGTCTTGCTTTCCAAACTCTAAATGCTTCCTTTTTTAAGTGTCCTGTTAAGTGGCATAACCCCTAACCAGAACAGCACACTATAAACAGCCAAATGTGTAGCCAAATCAGTGTCACGACAAAACAGGTCTAAAAATGAACTTCAGAGCATTCAGATAATCCACTAAAACAAATCAAAACCAAAGTCATCTAAACACATGATCCAATGTACTCAAAATACAGGGGATGTATCATCAGAGACACCTCGAGAGCTGGCACAAAACCACGGTTCCACTACCATACTCAAATGCCTCAATGAGCAGCCTCTATTACAAGAAATTAAATAAGCCTTAAAATGTTTAGCAAGAAAGCAGTACGTTAATAAAAATCTAGAAAACCCTGCAAACATACACACTGCACCCAATCCAGTTTGCTGAAGTGTTGCAACAGTGGGAAGACAAAAAAACCCCCAAAACCACCAAACACTGAAAACCCCACCCCACACTCTACAGCCTCAACCAAAGGCAGCCTGTGGTTAACATCTGTTCAGCCATGAGGAGGAAGACACTCCTTAAAACAGCTCAGAGCTTGGTTCAGACAAAAGGTAACATTTTTAGATGATAGTTATTTTAATTAGGTTAATTAAACCTGATAAAATAAAAGGTGGAGATACCATCTTGCCAGATCTTTTATTGTCTTGCTTCAGAAAGCCGACTGGGATGAAATAGTCCCACATCTCGAAGAGGAAGATAAAGCTAGAGCTCTCATCTCTCCGGGGGAAAACATTAGCTTTCTCTTTAGCACAAAGAGCTACCACCCAAGCAGTACTCCCTACCTTATTCAGCGTTCTCAGGTCCTCCATTATTTGCTCATCAGTCAACAAATAATTTAGCTGAGGTATCCAAATTAAGGCTCCCATAAGGTCTTGACAAGCAAAGGTACAAATTGAAGGTCAATGACATTTCACTTGATTAAACAAAAGCCAAAAGGTTTCTGTAAACTTGCGTAAAACTTTATCAGACTTGAGCTGGTTTTGTCATCTGAATTAATACGAGGCCTTCTCCACAGAGCCTCCTATTTAGCAGCAAACAAGAGTGCAAAATCATTTTAACTTCTTCAGACATAACCGTCAATGAAAGCCCTTCAGTGCAATGACATCTACGTGGCAGAGGCATCAAGCACTAGCGGTTTCAGTTTGCATTTCTGTAGAGAACAATCTGGGAGCTGGAACACAACAGACTTGCTTCAGATTTTGTATAATGAAGCCAAATTCCACCCAAGGCTGGGAAAAGAAACTCCCTGTTTTGCAACTCCGTAAGCAGGAATACAGAGATAGGGAGAACAGTAAAAAAACACCCAAACCAAACACACCTCAAAAAAGAACCAGAAAATAAAGCCAGAGGCACAAAACACCTCCTTGCATAGAGGAGGATAAACAAGAGCCTACCATTCACCTGCAAACAAAGCCAAAATCCCCCAACACAGCAGTCAGTTTATTACAGCCTTATTAGAGCTCTGCCGTCATCGTGTGGAGTTTCACAATCACACCTTCTGCTGCCCTTTTCTGCTGCTCCTCTGCCCCTTCCACACAAGGAAAACAAGACTCGAACAAAGCAGTGGACCCTCTCCTCTCTCCAGCTTTCACCACGACTGTTTCTTCAAAACAGCTGTTAATTCAGAAGTATTCAAAAAATCCAACTCGTGTTAACAACTGTTGGGTTGCGTTTTAAGGATTTTGATTCTGATGGAGTTTAAGCCTCTCCCCAGTGAGGAAAGGCAGAGAGAGTTTCATACCGTGGCTGCTGTCTCAAGCCCTATTAGTAGGTTGTGTTCACTATGAAACTCAATTTATTTTGGATGAGATAGGTGCACTAAGAGATTATTTATTTTTTCCTAAAAGAGCAACCACGCTCTCCAACAAGAAAGAGCTTAATTAGAACTGGAGATGCCTGTGACCATCCCGGGTGGCCTCTAGGAGTTCAAGGTTTGATACTGCCTTCAGAAAAAGCGCATCACTCGGCAGCACGACGTAAGGCTGTTTGGTTTGGGTTTTTCAATCTGATTTAATCCACGCAAGTTTGGAATCCAAGAATACGCCTCTACAAAGCAAATATTGTCGCCTTCCTTTCCAGGTGAGTTTGATATCAAGTGCCTATCACCACAGAAGAGCTAAAAATGTATTTCCAGAAGCCAAGGAACATTTTAATTATAAGACATATGCACCAAGGCAGAAGGATTACACAGACGTGTTTTTTTAACTTCTCTCGTGCTATATAAAACCAAGATGGGTTTTCATCTTCTGCATTCAAAGAGCAAATCTAGCACTCCTTGCTTTTGCTACACATCTCTCCGGATTAGAGATCTGAAGCCTTTATCAGGAATGGGAAAACTAGTTTGATATGGCAAATGTGATCTTTCTGGCAAATGTTTTGTCACATCTTAAAATGAGAAAAGCTTTTGGATCACGTAATAAGCCATTTTCTATCTATGGAATCAATTACCTCAGCATTTATATATAATGTTCTTTTAAAGTTTTTCCTTTGTCAAGAGGAATTGCCTGAAGAATTCAAACTATTCAAACTCACTGATAAAAAAAAAAAAAAACCCCAAATCAAGTAAGTTATCTCCCAACACTGTGAAGTCTATTAGGATGCTGGGGGATCTCCAAAGACCGGCTGCGTTGTATTAGTTTATCACACATTAGAAATGACAAATTGTGCTTATTTCCTAGATCAAAATCTCATCCTAGCACCTCATTTCATTTTCCTTCAAGCAGGTTTCATTTCCTTCCCATACAAACCACCACAGCAGCAGGTAGCACACAATAGCCCTCCAGGGACTCTGTAAAAGGATATCAGGGGCAGGTTTCCTCCTCTTGTCTGGGATCGGAACTGGATCATTTGGTCGTCGCCTCAGTTTCCTTGTCATAATGGGCTTCACTTCCATTGAATCTGTAGAGTAATGAAGTTGAAGAGCTGATAAGACCAGAGGAAAAGGAGTAAGAAGCAGCAGCTCTCTACAGCAGGCACAAGGAAAATAATCTTTCCTCTTTCACACAGAAAATGGGATTTATTTTTTTTCGGGGGCAGGGGGGGTGTGGGTGGTGCCGGGCCAGGTTAAACCCAGGCACGGGTTTGGGGGCATCCCAGAAGGGGGTCAGATCTCACCTGGTATCTGATGTGCTTCAGGAAATAGCAATGGAAGAGATGC
>JAAGNO010002566.1:0-69558 GCA_033439905.1 Ceryle rudis
TTTCTTTTCTTTTCTTTTCTTTTCTTTTCTTTTCTTTTCTTTTCTTTTCTTTTCTTTTCTTTTCTTTTCCTTTCTTTCTTCTCTATAGTCTAAATGATCCTCTCCAAGGACAAGTGTCAGCATCTCTCTGTTTTTATAGTGATAAGATCAAAATGCTTAAAGGGCTATATATGGTATTGGAAAGGTACATGAGGTAGCAATCTAAGGTCTTTAGAAGAGGTTTTACCATATTGTCCTTGCAGCGCTAAGTAAAACAGTAGTTGTGGTAGTTCTCTCTCACTGTGCCACATTGCTTAATCACATTACTCAGTGCTTTCATTTGCTCTAATTCTTCTTCAGTTGGAAGCTTTTTTTTTTTTTCCTCTTGGTAGAACATTTGCAATCTACCTTTTAAATGTGCATGCAAAAAGTAGCATGTTTTTAACTTCTGAAAACTCATTCAAGGAGACAGCATCATTTTTGTACATGGTGTTCTCTGAGAGTGCTGCGCATCCTGCATGCTTGGTTGGTAGCAGCTTAATGCTGTCACGGTTCTCCAGGGGCTTGTCCCATGTGGTTATAATTAACTTTTAATGTCTGCCTTTAGGGCAAAACACTTAAGGGGTTAACCAGTTTTCTCCAAAAGAATGAATAGTTAAATGCTAACATACGTTTATCAATATATTCCAGGAAAATATCAGAGGAAAATATCTGGAGTTTTTTTCTTCTGCTTGTGTCATATTTGTCTAATTCAGAGTCACTTGCCAGTTTAAGAGTGGAGATTATCCTTTCAAGTCTTATAATACAAATGTATTTCCTACATGCTTAGCACAATATTGTTTAGTAGCTGAGTCAGTGTGAAGCTTTGTTGGACCAGATCTCATTGGCATTTAACCATTGCAAGCACTTACAGTCTTTCCTTCTCCCATAAGTACATGTTGCATCATGCTGAGACTCAAGAGAGTGTCTTAGTACAAGGACATGTATGACTCTGCAACTAAACCAGACAGACTTTACTTACAATGTTGCCAGAGAGGTGGGTAAAGTTGTTATATAAGAGTATAATTACTTCATCAGCTGGCTCTGCATTGTTAGAGTGGGATTCAGTTCCTAAGCACAGTAGTGTAGTGTCATCTGAGACACTCCAGGCTATCCAAAGCACCTATTCAGTGCTTAAAATGGCCCTAGACATCTATACTTGGGAAACTCAATAATGAGTAAGATTCAGCTCCTCAAACACAGTTGTCTAGTGACATTTTAGGCACTATGGGCTATCCTACTAATGCAGAAGGGTTCAGGGCTCCTGTAAATCCTTTGGTACCCAAAAGCATCTCCAATGACGTCATGCCATTGCATTTTAGGAAACAAAATTATTCTTACTGAATTGAAACCATACAATTTGGCATCTTTCTGTGCATACCTGACTGAGCACCAAACAAATTGATGTGTATGTAGGTTGCAGTCTAGCACAAAAGCATCTGACTCTAAAACTAGTAGCTTAGTGGGAGAGTTGCCTGGCTTCTTATTCTGTAGTCAGCACGTCTGTAGTGAGCTCTCGGCACTGCATGGTGTGGACATGCCTTGAAGGTCTGTTCTGAGGCTAGAGCAAGTCAGTGGAAGAAAGGCCAGTGCTCTCAAAGCATGCTGAGTGAGCCCACAAAGGTAGAGTGCACTTGTCAAGAAGCTGAAAGATTGACAAAAAAAAGATGCCTCGCTTTGCTCCTGTATGCTTGGCTGTGATTTTTGATTAATATTTTTCCATTGATGTACAGTCCAGAAGCCTTGAGAGAGACTTAAGGGAGCATAATACAGCATAAGATTGTTTCCTCTTGGATATAACAGAAGATTAAGTCTGTGTCCCGAAGATCTCCACACTAATTCATTGTATTCTTAAAGAAGTTACAATATATTCAACTGCTTCAATGACAGACCCTACAGCTGGGGAAATGTTTGATAAAGTATTTTTATTCTGTGGGAATTTATTTCCAGGTTCTCTAAGGTATACTTAAATCAGGATATAGTAATTTGGGGATGTTCCATCCTCAAACATCCCATCCCCTCACGTGTTGCTTGCTGCAGGCCTTCACATGTTTCAGGACTTGAATTCATCATATCTGGTGAATACAGCAAACTGGTGGCCCACCACCATGCTCTTCACCAGGGACTGCCACAGCAAAAGCCCAGCCTTTCAGCTGTGGTGTCTCATAACCTCACCCCTCATCGGTGACTGAAGTTAATACCAGTCTCTGTGATGTGCTGAGCCTGAAGAGTGGGCACATTTTGCCTTGCTTTTTATGGAAAAAAAAAAAAACCCAAACCCAAACCATTCAGCAGTGAAACAAAGAGGATTTCCAGGTTGACAGCAGCTCAAGAACTAACGTTAAAATCCCCAAGAACTGAATAGAAGCTGTAGATAGAGTTAAATTTATTACATGGATTAACCACTTTCCATTCATATATCCTAAACAACAAACCCCAGGATGATGATCATCCCACTTTTAGAGATGGATGGGAACAAGGCACAAATAAATAAACTGTTTGCCCTTACATTGCTTGGCAAATTAGTAAGACATGTAAGGTAAGAGGCAAGATCTTGTGAGTGATAGCCTTTCAGCTGACCACACTTTCAAGACTGCACAATGTTGTAAAGCAACTTTGCTGGCTTCAGGCTGTTAATTCTCTGCATTGTCAGCCCATTCTATTGAGACACAGTGAGCAACATTAACTTTTATATACAGTCATTTCCCTATTGTTGACTTGATCTGATCTCAGTGGAGAGTTCCTGTCAGTATTCCTCAAAGAAAATGGGCTGCATTAAATGCCTTCAACTGGTGCTCAAGCAAGAACTTGCAGTCTTCAGTCAAACATAACTGCCTTTGCAAAAGGGAAAAAGTGAAGACAAAAAAAGCCTGACACATAGCTTATTAGGGATTTCAGAAAACACTTAATACACTGGGGTGTGTATTGTCTGTGATTCCGGAGTATGTCTTTGACTTTTAATTTACAAAGTCTGATTTATTATCTGGTTCTTTTGCATGTCAAAGAGCACAACTATGAGATAAGGCCTCATAAAAGAGTGGGTTTAAGGCTCATATATATATTTATCAGCAAAGAGACAACCTTAAATAGCAGATTTCATCAATGTTAGGAGATATCTGGAGTAGCTTTCTGTCAATCACTGCAATAACACATGGTATACGTAGTAACACAGTATGGTTCTTGGTAACTTCCAGTTAAATCATCCACTTTTAAAGAACATCTCAACATTATGAAATGAACAAGAAAGTAATACGCATCTTTAATGCATTCCTCTCCCCTCAGTATTACAAGAAACTAAACCCAACTGCGCCAGCCCAGGCTGTACGTTCTTCTAAATCAGTCTCTTTTTCCAATATCCTTGGAGTTGATGGACACTGTAAGAGCGGTCCAAGGCCACAACCAGAAATAGCATAATTATCTTTCTTTCGACTCATTCATGTTCTTTTTTTACCCTCTGCAAGTTTGCAGTTAACACCAAGTTAGGTGGGAGTGTTGATCTGCTTGAAGGTGGGAAGGCATTTCAGAGGGACCTCAACAGGCTGGGTTGATGGGATGAGGCCAATCATAAACATAAGGGCTTTAACAAGACCAAGTGCCAAGTCCTACTCTTCGGCCACAACTACCCCATGCAATACTACAGGTTTGGGGAAGAGTGACTGGAAAGCTGCTCAGCAGAAAGGGACCTGGGGGTGTTGACTGATATCTGGTTGAACATAAGTCAGCAGTGTGCCCAGGCATCCAAGAACACCAATGGCATCCCGGCCTGCACCAGGAATAGTGTGGCCAGCAGTAGTAGAGAAGTGATTGTTCCACTGTACTCAGTACTGGTGTGGCCACACCTTGAGTACTCTGTTCAGTTTTGGGCACCACAATATAAGAAAGACATCGAGATGCTCAAGCAGGTCCAGAGAAGGGAAACAAAGCTGGCAAGGGGTCTTGAGAATAAGTCTTATGAGGAGTGAGTGAGGGAGCTGGGCTTGCTTGGTCTAGAGAAATGGAGGATGAGGGGAGACTGGGAGACTGTATCACTCTCTACAACTACCTGAAAGGAGGTTGTGGAAAGGTGGGTGCTGATCTCTCCTCACAAGTCACAACTGATAGGATAAGAGGAAATGGCATCAGTTGCGTCAGGGGAGGTTTAGGTTGGACATTAGGAAAAACTTCTGTACCAAAAGGATTATCAAAGACTGGAACAGGCTAGCCAGGGAAGTGGTTGAATCACCATCCCTAGATGTATTTTAAAGTTGTCTAGCTATGACGCTCAAGGATATTGTGCAGTAGTGGCTCTTGTAGAGTTAGATAATGGTTGGACTTGATGATCTTAAAGGTCTTTTCCAACCATAGCAATTCTGTGATTCTGTTTTCCTCTTAATAAATTACATTAATTATAGTTAGCATACTTTTTTTGAAAGTAGGCTTGGCTGAAGCTGTGTATGTACAATTGATATTGAATTGAAACATTTCTGACTGGAGCTGAAGAAAAGTAATGGGATCTTTTGTTCATTTGATATTGTCCAAAATACCACAACTGAAAACTTCAATTTTGCACACAGTTAGTACTCTTCCAAACAATTCAGAAAGAGAAGGCAGAGCAGAAACAATGCCCAAAGAGTTTTTATTTAGAAATTCTGATTTATGTTGAGGGTAGAGAGATGCGTAGCTAAGTTTCACAGTATGGGTATGACCAGACCTTACCATCACTGTGTAAAGCAAAATACTGGACTTGGTACTGGTGTAAATGAAGAAATGAAGAATACTAACTGCATCATAGACATCTCTTTCTGAGCTAATCATCTACATTGCCATTTATAGACAATGGAAAGAAACACACATGCCTCAGTCTTTCCTACCCCTCAACTTATGGGTTTTTTAGAGACAACTCTTGAATCCCTGCCACCATTAAATGCAATTTAAACATGATTCTTCTTTGGTATGCCAGCATTTGTCTCACCCAGTATGAGTTGTGTAAAAGACAGGCAATTAGTCTGAGATAACCAAGTACATGTTCATTTTCAGTGGAGAAAGAAGTATTTCCACAGAATTGTGGAAAGCCATAGTGAGACTAGCATGATGAATGACCTCCTTGAGACTCTTGTCTCTCTTGTGTATAGAAAAACTACAGACAACTGGTTCAATTAGACTGATAACTTCAGGTGGTTACATTTAAGTGAGATGACTTTCTCCTCCCTGTGACAGCCACACAGCACCCAGCCACCCCTGAAGATTTCACAGCCAGGTGACATATATTTACAAGTCAGGTTACTGGGTTGGAATGTTCAGTGATTTATAATAAATTTAGATAAAGATCTGATGAAAGCTTCATCAGCTCCCACTGAAACACAAATAAAATAAAAAAAAAAAGAAATATCTCTTTTCAGCTAATAAAATATTGTTACTTCTTACAGCCTCTTTTTATCTATATTAACCACTTACCTGAATATAGGTTGTCCTAGGGTAAGGAAAATGTTTTTTGGCGTGTTTTGATGGTCTTAGAGTGGGTCCATTAAAAGAATGCTCAAAAATGCATTTTAAATAGATCTATAATGTTAGCTGTATCTTCATCTTCACTAAAATAACATATCCAGAAATCACTATAATACTGTATTTCTACTTATTGAAGACATAACTCCTTATTTTTTCCATTTTGGGGAAAATGTGAGCTCAGTAAAATATACAAATCAGAGCTCAGTAAAATATACAAATGAGAAATGACTCACCAGTGAATACTATCATGTTAAACCATAATGGTATCAAGACAAACTCTATTTTTAGTTTCAAAATTGTTTATCTTCTTTTCACCCCCTTGGAAACATATTCTTAACTAGTAGTTATTGTGCATGCTCTTCAGCTTTTTTGTATCTTTTCTTTGGGGAATACACAGGGAAAAAAAATCGCAGAATTTAAAAGATGTTTCAACTTTAGTAATTAAGCTCTAGTGAGCGTTGCAAGAATATTTAATGCTCTGCTGCTCTATCTGAAGAGGATCTGGAGACTTACAAGGAATTACAAGAACGTGATTTACAAAACATAAAACTCACATTGTCAAAGCATCCTCTGAAATGCTTTCAGATGTGAAAGTTTTTCTAGTGTTTCATTAGAAACACTAGAGTCTCACGGCATAAAGGCATTTTTTGTTTTGGTTTGCTTTTTCCTCCCATACTTAGTAGGAACTTGTTGGCTTTTTTCCACCTCGTGCTCACTCTCGCAAATGAGCATTAGAGAGACTTTGGAAATGGAAGGCCTTTCTGTCTGCAGCTAGCAGGGTCAATCCAGTGTGGCAGCTGCGAGCGGGTGACATAGACTTATATTGACACAACCCACTTTTTGCTGCAGAATCACAAAGCGAAAGCACCCGGGGCTCTTCTGCCTTTTTCAATAAGATACGAATTTTAGTCTTCCTTGTATTAAGCAGAGATCTGTCATCTTGACTTGTACACTAAATGGTCCATTCTGACTGCCTTGTTTGTGTCCAATCCCAGTCAGGATCTAAAAACATGTGTTAACATTCGGCATGTTTGGGGGCGAGCGGGAAGGGCCTGAGGCTAGACTCCCTGATGTCTGCTGGAGGGTAGTCAATAATCATTAGCCCTTCAAGTGGTAGATGCCCAACATAAACTGTATTTATTTATTTAAAAAATCTTTACTTTAAGCCACAGGGAAAGGCATTTTAGAGAACGCAATTCCCCTGAAGTAACGAAGCGGTAATAAAGATGTAGTGCCATGTAAGTGAAATTCTGGATTCTGGGGAGGGGAGAGGCATGGTTTTTTAGCACTATGTCATCAGCCAGAGCAATGGGAAACTATTAAAAGTAATTAGCCCATTCATGTCTGTCACTTAAGTTTCTCCCTGTAGTGATAAAGAAGTGTGACTGGCCCCAAGTCTTCTCTGATTGCCAACATGTCAGTGTTAGCCACAGAGCTAAACCTGCAGTGGTGGGGGAAGTTCTCATGTTCATTATAGTCAATACGAGGAAAATGAAGCTGGGCTTTTGAATTTTATTTTTGAGGGAGTTCAAAGAAACCAAGTTTGTACTAATTAAATATTCAGGGAAACTGTGAAGCTTCTCATCTAACTGTGACTGTTTATGTGTGGATAGGTGTCAGTGGCAGGCCAAACATTGCTGTCATTTATATTTCCACTCATCTTGGGCGTGAGTGGAGTGGAATGGTGTTGATGGAGAGACTTATTTAGCATACTTATTTCTGTTCCTATGTTGTTCTGCTGCACATATATATCAGAAATACTGAAAAAAAAAAAAAATCCAGTGGAAGGGAATGAACATGGAAGATAAAATTCAGTGCATCTAACATTTGAAGTCCGAAAGTGGGCAATTAGTCTTGCCCCTTACAGATGATGTAAAGAACTAGGTACCTCTGGAGGGCAATTCAATACATCCTAAAAAAATGGAATAAGTTGTCCCCTTGAGGGATCTAATGATGTCCTTTGGATATGGAGAGATCTTTGATCTGTACCTGAGATCAGTTGTCCCACTTTCATGTAGCTGAAATCATGTGAGAAAAGTCCCAGTAGAAAAATAGAAGGACCCCCATATTGATCAGGTCCAAATTAACCCAGTTTATCATCAGCCAAATCAGTATATCACCAGTATCAAATGTTTCAGAGAAAAAGAACTCCACCAATAGGAACTATGTATTCTTCTGTTTATACTTTAACATTATGATATTATCTCCCAAGATTTAGAGCTTTCTCCCAATATTCAGAGCTGTCAAAGCTATCAATGTTTTCAAAACTCTTAGAATTGTTTACATGGCATGTGATGTGATTTCATCATTTTTAAGGCTCTGTTTCAGCACTCTATTTAGTTCAACAAGCCTGCCTATAAGTGTGTCTCAGTGAAGCCACAGGGATTATGCACATGCCCAGGTTATTTGCTGAACTGGGGCATTAATCTTTAATATTGTTGCTTTGGCTGTCCAGCTGGATGAACTGTCTGCAATTAGTTACCCTAAAATAACTGCATATGCACCAACAGTTTCTGTCTAATAAATTGCAAAGATAGGTCCCAAAATGAAAGCTACCAACAAGCCACTGGCAAAATGACCTAGGAAAGGAAGGCAGGCTTATTTGACTGTAGGTTTCATGATATTTTTGCTTTAATGTTCATAGTTCTTCTGAACAAGTCTCATGTTTAACAAGATTTGGTGTGTAGTGTAGCAGTTTTTCCACGTATGTCAGATGGGCATTGACACATATAGACCTGTGCACATCCGGAGCTGACATATATTGTTTAGCTTGTACTTGTATTGGAAGGATCAACTTTTAAATTGTTCTAAATAATTCTCAGCTTTCTATCTCAGGCTTTAATGTAGAAGCTACACAGACAAGTTATTGTTAAATGACTCATATTAATTCTTGAAAAAAATATTAAAGCCTTTCCCATGGCCTAATTAAAACTGCCTTACTTCATCTATCCTGTGATACAGCCTATTGCAGTGGTGCCTTGAGGAGATGTATGGAAGAAATGCTTGCTTTCCTATAGAATTTTCCACCTAAATAGACAATTTTTCAAACTGTGAAACAAGGCATGGGAATATCAAGAATATGCCTCCACTGGAATCTGACAGGGAATTTATGGGGATAAAAATAAAACCACTCCTCAGTCTAACTCCGTAGGTGAGGAGCAGAAGGCACCAATTAAGGCTTACAGGACACAGGTCTGTGCCAGTGTGTCCAGACCTGTGCTGGTATTCACACCTGGTTCTTTAAACCTCGTTCAAGAACATCTGTCTACTCAGTCCTCTGAACTGCGATGGAGACACATTATGGGAGTGTGAATCTGCTGTTCTAACTTTAAAATACTGACATTTCAACACCCTTTCCAAGTTCATCATGAAGGTTACCTCCACAGTCAAATGGAGAAGTTATATATTTTTAGAAGATAACACAACATATCCCATAAAGATCCTTCATATAGATAAGAGGGATCCAGAAGAAACAATAAGGGGTTTAGAATGCCATTTTATACCTATCTGTTTTTTTCCCATGATCTTTTGATTGTTTTCCGTTTATTTTGGTTTGACAGGTTGGGTTTTTTTTAAGAAATAGATCAATATTAGTCCGTTGAAGCTTTTCAAAACTTCAACAGTTTAGTTCTTTTCATTACATAGACTTTTTTATTATTATTTTGATATAGTGTTTCTCCCTCTTGTTCATAGCGAAACTTCATGATTCTGCAGCATTCTTTCTATCCCTCTCCTATTTTTTCATTAATCCATTATCTTACTAAATATTTACTGTTAAATTTCATATTGACCCGGTTGTTGGCCTATTTTTTATATTATTCTGAATGCCTCCATCTCCCTCATTCCTCACAGAGACCAGATCTTAGACTATGTCACATTCAACATGATTTTCTAGGTTTGGGATTTTTTTCTAGGCTATTGAAATTCTCTTGGGAAAATCCAATGATGCTGAAGATTATACCATGAGACTTTTTTTTACTCTTCTTCTTGCCCTTGTCTAGAACCAACTGTGTATTTTACCTCCACCTAACTTTCATCTCACCCGGGAGAAAATATTACAGAGACACCTCCAGAGCAGAAATATCATCTTAAACATGTACTTTAAGATATGATGATTGCCTCTAGAAATTTCTTTTTCCATGGACTGTAGATGGAATCTAGAGAATTACATGTCTAGCTTTTAGCTGGTTTAGGTGAGGTGAATCTCATCTATATTTATGTCTTTTATTTGCTTTTCAGACAATGGGCTGTAAGAACAATTGGAAAAGGAAGTCATTCATGTCCTTGGGAACTACACCTTTGGAGTATTTCTGGAATGGACTGCAACTACAAGAGACTTTGGATTTCTTTTTTTGTTTTAGTTTATTTTTTTGTATTCCTTGCCATTTATTCTCAATTATTTGAGTCCCTTTCACTTCTCTGATGCAAAGAAAGACACTTTATTTACTGATTAAGCATTTTGAAAATTATTGTTCTGTATTACTTTATTGTGATGAAGTTAATTCTCCATTGCATCATGACTGCTCTTGGCAGCCATATCAGTATCAGGCAAAGGGAGAAGTAAACGTACTTCTTGCAAAACATAGCAAAGGTCACTTTTCAGAAAGTCCAGAATGCAAGTCAGGTATTGCTAAAAAGGTTCAAACCCATTCCCCAAACCACTAATAAGGTTTTCCAAATGTGATTGTAAATTTCAGTTAGCTTAATTTAACTTGGATAATGCAGGGCATCTTTTAAATTTGTCTTTCAAATGTTCCCTTAATTGCCACTTATGCCTCATTGGAAACTAGCTAGATAGACCAACAGACAGACGGACAAACTGACCCACCATGTCCTCATATCACCTATAAGGTTTCCAAAGTGTACATTAGAGGGCAAAATAGTACATTACAGGCAGCAATTAGCTGCTTCACTTCCATGACCTGAAAAATTAGATCGTATTAGTGGATTTCAATAGTCTCTTTTGGTCCAGGAAACATGGGTTCTGATTGTTCTGCATTGGCAAATAATTTCAATAAATGCAGAAAAAAAACTATTACAGAAGAATATTGATTTTTTTAAAAACCCTCTATTTTTATTGAGCAGTTTTCCCTTTAAGGTGCTTAGGATTTGTATTTAGTGAATTTCCAGGGTGAAGGAAAACCCTGACAAATGCTAATTTCCTCAGCAGTATGAAGCTCAGAGGTCTCAGTCTGAAAGAAACAAGAGCTCTACAAATCATCAGATGTTGCTAAGGTTTGAATAAACTTATTTGCTACATCTGTTCAGTTTCCTACCCAGAGAATCCCTCTCTGCTTTTCTAGTTATCTCCTTCTCTGAACCCCTGGTGCAGGAAGATCCTGTTTTAAAGCTATCGGGATTAATTATAACCAACTAATACCAACTTTCTATTTACCCACACCACTTCACAAAGGTTTATAGCACACCTGAAACAATCCCCAAATGTGAGCACATTTATTATTTAGGAACTCTTCCTCAGATTATAATTTTAGTTCTCCTACTCACTGTAAAAAGTCTGCAAAGTAAGGGGTAGAGGTGTAAGAAGGTGGGAGAAACATCCCAGAAGAGAAGTCCCACTAGCTCTATGGCAGACTGAAAAAATTCTACTAGTATTTATTTTAAAATTTTTGAGCAAAACTGTTTATTTTTCATGGTTTTTAATGAAATACCATAAACTCCTGAACTTGTTAGTTCTGTGTGTTATTTCAGAGCAATGGTTTAGGAGAAAAAAGGAAGTGTTTTTTATGGAAACCCTTTTTTTATTTCTGTAGAAAACAAGTAGATGACCCATCTACCCTTGTGCTACCTTATACTTTTCCTAATCAGTTAATTTTCCACTCTATTTCTCAGCCATACCTCCCAGGGTGTGTTGCTATCTCCTTGACACTGAAGGTATCCAACAGGATCTAGGCTGGTGAGAGACATGGGTTGGGATTTGTTTCACCCAGAGTCATCTGATGCCTGCTATCCCTTTAAGGATAACAGAGAGAAATAAACATTTCCAAGAAGTAGTTTATAAGTCGTAAAGTCTAAAACAGATCAGACGTATTGTGTAATTAAATTTGACTTCTCTGCTGATGATGAAGAGAGGTGAGAATAGCTGAGTCACATCTATAGGTCCATTTAGGTAGCTAAACACAGCTGCTGACATGTTCCCAGATTCTCTCTGTGCTAAAAGAAGACATGAAGGATGTGGGACCTCATACTGAACTGCTCCTTGAAGACTTGGCAATTGGAAATCAAGGTTGCACACCACCACTTCAGCAACTATCAAGGTTATCCATGGGACATACTGTTGTTTCATGGTGCAGACAAAACATTATTTCCTTCAAGGTGGTCAGTCTGACACAATATGCTTTCTGATCTGCTGGAATGGCTGCATCACATACTGCTGGAGTACTGAGTGGTCCATAAGCCTGTATCATGCCATTCCAGAAGATGAATTACAGAATAACTTTTTCACAGAATGATAGAAGGTACCTCTGGAGATCATCTAGTCCAACAGCCCTGCCAAGGCAGGTTCACCTAAAGAAGGTTGCATAGGAACTCAAGCAGTTGGGTTTTGAATGTCTCCAGATATGGAGACCACCTCTCTGGGCAGTCTGTTCCAGGAGTCCATAGCCCTCAAAGTAAAGAAGTGCCTCTTCATGTGTAGAAGGAACTTCCAATGTTCAAGTCTGGGCCCATTCATTACCAGTTGTCCTGTGACTGGGGACCACCCTTTTCCAAAGGTAATTTTCTTATGAACTCTGAGGAATTATGTTTCATGCCAGGAGGCTTTGTAATTGTACTCAACGCTAGTTTAGACTTGATGTAAAAAAAATTATCATATACCCTTTCATAATAAATTTCATACTATACTACTGTATTTGTGCATTTATCCATATGACTATGCATTGAAAAGAGAGATCTGGTCACTGGATTACACCTAATTTATTCAAAAAACCCAAGAAAACAAAACACTTCTTGCTTTTATATTGGTTAGTGTAAACCAGACAATCACATTACTTGATAATATAGGACAGACAAACCATATTTCAAGCATCAGAGGCCATAATGCAGCTCCTTTTATACCCCGTTTCTCTCCTAGAGCAATAGTTGAATGTGAATTCACCCAGTGTCATTTTCCAGCCAAACTGTAGTTACAGCCATAACATCACATGCTGCTTATACTAACATGCCCCCAGCTTTTCTGCTCTTCCTAAATGTCTTGCCCTTGTACTTAAACAACCTAATAAGCCCGTGTTTTCCATTGATTCTGCACTGCAATAAAGGCTGTACATTCAAGCTGCTTTCTACTGTAAATGCATTCTTCCTCTTTATCTGTGTTATCTATTCATTAAATATGTATCTTTCTACTGGAGTTTTTAATCACCACAGGGATCTATTCCATTTCCATGTGAATGATTTGTTCTTTTTGTATGTGTGTGCAAAGAGGAAAACACATTTTTAATGCAGCGAGTACACTACATGTTGTACGACCGATTACATCTTCCCCCAACCTCACCCTCTTTGTACATAAATGTACTCACAACACAGATTTCAACTGCTGAAAGGACAGAAAGTTCAAAATGGCTAGCAGAAGACATGCTTAACAGATGCTTTTCCAGTATCTCAAACTTTACTTCCGTCTCTACCATGAATTAAAATATTAATCATAGCAAGCTCTTTAAATCTAAGTGTCTGCATTTAAAAAGAAGTGAATTTAGCATACAAGAAAATAAGGCACTAGCTGTTGTAGCACAAGTCAGGCATGTGTTATGTGCAGCCTGGACAGAGGAGTGTACACGTGCCTTGGGTGCTCCTACCCACATCCTTTTGGGCCAATTTGCCCTGTGCTTAGGGATACCACTATATTCTTACACGGTTGAAGTGCAATATGGATTGCTTTGGGCTACTTAAACGCTGGGACAAGTTCTGCTTGAGCTTAGCCATTATAAAAATGCTATATAGCTTATATAACTACTGTAGACTCCCATGGTAGAATTTGTGGTGGGATAATGCTCTCCAAAAGGGTGATAGACATTGTCCTGAGATGGAGTGAGTGATCTTTTGGAGGTGCTTTTATCTCTCAATTGACTAAGACCTCAACCAAACATTTGGCTGAACATTAATTTCTGTATATCTGTGATTAAATGGGATGGATCTGACTTTTGTGTTTTTCTTTACCCCAAGGCTCCATGACCCTTACTAAGGGCAATAAACCCTAGCAGCTAACAGACCAGTGTTTATACAGGAGTAAATTCTTATTAGCCTGAAGCTCTAGTCACCTCTGAATTCTTGGTTATCTCTTCTCATGATATAAAATCAAAAAACGCTGTCCTTTTGTGGATCAACAAACATGTCACAGTAGAGTATACAAAAAAATAAAACTTCTGCCTCAGAGACTTGGAGAACTTTAAAATGTTTCTCAGTGTGGTTGGTTTGTGGGTCACAGCTTTCCTACGAGTCTGATCCAACAACTAATTATTCTCTGTGGCTCTAAGGCGTTCCTAAACAAATAACTTACTGGTAGGAAAGAAGAGGCTGTATGAAGATAAATGAGATATGATCTCTGTGGCATTTAGTCATTGGATGAAACTAATACTCTAGGGAAGGGATGTGAGGAAAAGGAAATTTTTTCCTTTAGGTATTTTAAGGGTTTTTAATCTTTGCCTGGATGAAAAGATAAAAAGCAGCATCCTAACACTGCTTCAGCTCTCACCTCTTTTTTTCTGCATCTGTATTGGAGGTTTGGTGTGACATTCATCTTAATAAATTTTAGCCTTATGAAAATTAGGTGTCTGACCTAAGCTTGACAAATAGTTTCTGTTTGTACAGAGGAATTTCCAATGGGTAAACCATCCCACGTCAATCTTCCTCTTAGTTTTGCAGTTTACAGAAACTCACTTGAAAACTGGGAATGTTTGGATTTCAGAACAAATTCAGCCTCTAAGCTGGATGCAGTTTTCTAACAGTGGGAAGAGTTGAATACCAGGACAAATTCAGACAAAATCTAACAAAATTAGATCCTACCCCTCACCAAAATAAAAAAAATAAAATAAAAATAAAAAAAAATAATAATTTCATTGTTCAGGTCAACTAAGATGGGATTTTCTTGGTAGCTTCTTTTGGACATTCAATAATGCTGCTTATGACATTAAAATTTTCCTCTTAATTCCCTCACTTTATGAGCTGCAGAGAGCACAAGAAGCTCAGCATTGTCTCCAACACACTCAAAACATTTGCAGTTCCTTAGTGTGGTATAACCACAAAAGTTTGTGTTTGATCATTTAAGTACCTTGCAGAATCCTATATTAAAAGGTAATTGACTGGAACAATCAAGTTATTTTTATTTAGAGACATTAATCTCTTCTATCTTTTATTCTGTAAAAGCCATAATCTCTTAGCCTTAATTAGTAATTAAGATTATAACTATTGACTGACACATTAGTTGCTGGGTAAAAAGAACAGGGAGTCACCCACAGTTACATCTGAAAAAAAAAAAAAGGTTAATTTAATGATTACTTGATTTTGTTTTTATTTAATATTTGTTTGAAGGCTTGATTTAACCTTTCACAATCTGGCATTGCTTAACCTTTCACTTTTATTAACAGTTAAAGGCAAATGAAAATAAGTCCAAAAATAGAGGAAACTACTGAGGCCAAAGGGAACATCATGATTTTGCAAAAGAAAAAAAAAATATTTACCTTAAGGCTACTTAAACACTCAATTTACCAAATTACCCCTGTTTAGTGTAATGGAATAAATGGCACGCATAGAGGATTGCTGTTGGCAGGATATCATTAGAGCTAAAAAGGTAATGGGCCCTGAATAATGCCCTGAGGAGCCCTGTATACTGCAAACTGAAGCCGAGTGACCATCTATGAGAAGTTAGAGGGGAGAACAGACACACATTAAAAAAAATCCAAGAGCTGAGCTTAAAATTTTGTGGGTTTGCAGTGAAGATCTTGTCCATGATTTAAAGTTTACCATGATATTTTCTGTCTATTCAAGTCAACAGCAAACTCTGAGTAGCTTAATAGT
The DNA here is from genome assembly GCA_033439905.1 of Ceryle rudis. Lineage (NCBI taxonomy): Eukaryota > Metazoa > Chordata > Aves > Coraciiformes > Cerylidae > Ceryle > Ceryle rudis. Next base: position 15,529 of record JAAGNO010002566.1, read on the forward strand.
ATGGGACTTAGTGTTGTGGGCTGTCAGTTTACACAGAAAAGCATTTATGAATGGAATTTTTTTCTGCATCTGTAAATGCTTAGATGTGAGCTAGTAGTCCTTGGCTGTATTTGTAGTCAATAGGAAGAAGTAAGCATTTCTGTAGTGAACTGATCTTGTGTATACACCTAAAATAGGTCAAATGATCACCCACCACCACTACCAATGTTATTGACTTTAAAGTTAGGTGAAAGAATCCTAGTCAGCATAGTTATGGCATGGGAGGAATTTATCATGAGGCAGAAGGTCTGAAAAAAGCCTTTGGACAAAGGAAGTCTTAGGAACTCAGTATTGTGTGGATCTTGTTTTGCACTTACATACAGGGACTTAGTCTATGAACTGGATTAGCTGGGCAGGAGTGACAATGGAACTGCCTAAAAGAGAACTCTTTGCCTTTGCTTGCTGTATCTCGTTGCCATCTCTCATCTTCTACAGTAAGCAGACTACTATTGTCCTGTTGTCACTGAGCTCAGGACCTAGGCATGTCACCCTTGAAAAGGACATATCTATATGGTAGACGCCTTTGTACAGAGTATGTGAAAGAGTGACTGTCCCACCCACCTATATAGCTGAAATTCTCTACTTGAAAACCATCACTGCATTTCTCAGTTGTCACAGTATTTTCCTCTCCTCACAAATATAATCTTGCACTGCCAAGATTTAACCAGGAACAGCCTGCAAAGATCATTTTCCTAGCTTTCCATTGGATTATATCATGTCAGCTCTCATATTCTTTTACTGACTGTCTCTTTTACAGATTGTCAGTTCGATTTTGGGGGGTTTCATTCTGTACATATTCTTTCATTTGGAAAGAGAAATTTAATTACTGCTTTAAGTTTGCTGTAATTAGAATTGATTTGGGGTTTAGCAACAGAACCAGGAAAGAGGAGAAGAAGAGATTTAATTTCATTGAAAATATAATTTTATTTTAAGTAAAAATATATACAATTACATGAACTACTCCATCTGATGGAAAATGCTATTTTAGGTACTTGTGAAAAGAGCAGTAATAAACAAGTCTGAATCACAACATTGCCACAGAAGTAGGCCATCCTTTTTTACTGAACTAGTGGGAAGGTAGGACATTCACTTGAGATGTGAAAAATCATTTTGGTTCCTCTCTTTCACACACAGGGGTTTGAACCCTCATCTTTCATTTGGTAAAAGAGTGCCTTCATCATCAGTGTGGAACATACCCTGGGGTGGAATGCTTTCAGTCATTCCTGTTGGTGCTATTTCTCCTTGCATAAATAATGAAACGTGCACTGGAGCATAGACTGAAACGCAGCTGTCCCACCTCCCAAGTGGTGGTCCAAACACCAAGACAGGGAGTCCTGAATATTTAAATATTTTAAACAAAGTGCAATCACTCCAATAAGAGAATAGAAGGAGTGGTTACCCCAGTATATTATAGAATATTGTAATATTGTAAGGAGTGCAGGTTCATATCCATGCAGGTGCTGTCAACAAATGAACTGGGTCCTAACTGTTGCATTATTACACAAAAGATGTTGTAAAGCCTTGCCTCTGTTTTGAACCTGGAATTCTTTCTAGCCACAACTGTTCTTCATAACTATGGAATAGGCAAAATTCTTCCACTTTTTAAAATTATTTGAATATTTAAGCATTAAGCCACAAATTATAATATTCCAGGTGTATTTCTCATCCCAGATATCACCATTACAGAATCATAGGATCACAGAATAGTAGGGGTTGTCAGGTACCTCTGCAGATCATCGAGTCCAACCCCCCTGCCAAAGAAGGAATACCCAGAACAGGTTGTACAGGATCACATCCAGGCAAGTTTTGAAAGTCTCCAGAGAAGGAGACTCCACAACCTCTCTGGGCAGCCTGTTCCAGTGTTCTGTGACCCTCAGAGTAAAGAAGTTTTTCCTGATTCTCTTATTAATAGTTACATTCTCTATATGCTATAAGACTGAAAGATTTAATCTTGCTGTGATTTCTTTTTTTCTCTACTTATACACTCAGATTTAAACTTACTTCTAGATTTTAACCTTACTTCTAGATTTAGGGTAAAAGATGAATTTTCTTTTATTAACCTTCTTCTGTGCTTTGGAAAAATTGTCCTCATTTTGACCACTATTGGCTAAAAAAATTACTTATCACCAGAGAGGTATGGGACAATATCTTGGACTTCTGTTTTTGAAGACCCTGTTATTGCTCTGGGTTTTTTACCACACTTCTTAACTTTGCTATAAGGTGTCAGAGCATCTTTTCTGATTTGTGACATATTTTCCCGTAAGAAGAAATGGTTCTGTGGAGTTTTGGGAGGTGGATTTGAGGGTGTTGTCTGAGTCTATGTTCTTACAACTGTAAGAGGGACACAGTTTGCAGGTGGTTGAGTTTAAAGATCACCCGGATAAACCCCTCAGCAGGGGGTCATGCCAAACACAGAGCAAACACCATGACAAGTGACAAAGAGCTTGGCTCCATCACTATGTCCATCCTCAGCTGACAGGAAAGGAGCTGGGCCAGAAGTGTTGAAGGGAGGGAGGGAGTCAGGCCAAGGCCAGAAATGGGGCACCGTCAGAGCTCATTAGTGTCACAGCAACTATGAGAAGCAATACGTTATTTAGACAAGCCCTGGGGCTATTCTAATTGACAGTGTTGAGCTCAAAGCCACCTTTACTCCCTGTCCAGTGGTGTTCAGCACCATTATAAAATTTATCTCTCTTGATAGACCCCTGTGAGGAAGGGACTGGCTACCACATCTTAAAAACAGGTATAGAAATAGCAAACCATTTGACTTATGACACACAGGATATCTATATCCAAGCCAGCAACTAAATCCAGGTATCTATCTTTCAGACTGGCATATTTACTCTGAAGACCATATTCTCCATATATTAGACATCTTTTAGAAAAATTACGTAAATTAATGTTACGTGGGTTAGCAACAGATTAACAGAATGATAAAAGAAAAATCAAAAAGCAATCCTGGAGTCTTCACATTCACATAGAGCCAACTTAAATAAGTACTTTGATGATAGTCTCTGAACATGAAAAGAATTCAGCTTGCATCCTAAATATAGACATGCAAAATCTACCCTCCTTTCTTTCTAGCTTAACATTAATAGGTTCTGTTTCTTAAACAAAAATTACTGATTTTGTATTTAGACTAAGTTGTCTTATTTCTAGAGAGGTCCCAGATTTCAGATGGAAAAAGCAACAATAATGGTAGTAAAAAATATCAATCAGGAAGGGGAGAAAGATTCTTACCACCTTGCAAAAGCATCACAGCTGGTCAATATGTGGGATATACACAACTCATCTCCTCTTTAAGTGGGATCTAAACCACTGCCAAAGACAAAATTAAAAGCTGGAAAAAAAAAAAAAAATCATTGTTGCCTGATGTTTTTCATAGTTTGTTTATAAACACACACTGATGTACCTCAGAGAGGTTTTTATGTAAAAGAAAAAGCCAAATTTCATCTAGTCTTTTTCTGTCAGTAGCTCACAATGTGACTATTGAATGCTGATCCAGCCAAAAAGGACAGCTTAGTAGGCGAAAATCCATGTTTGTGTATATTAAAAATGAAAGAAAGCAAAATCCTAACCTAAAAACATTCTTTCAAATTTAGCAGTCAGTAAGTCATGACAACCAAAACAAAGCCAATTCTATAGTTTAAGGTGATGTAAAGTCAAATCAGCTTAAGCATTTGGATAGATTTTAAAAGCTGAGTGGTAAAGGCCATCAATGTTAGAACACTAAGCATGAAAAGATAAAGAATAATTAAGACCTGAAAGTTCATTTTGGGTTTCCTTAAGGTTCAAAGTGCAAAGCTACTTTAAATACAGGTAAAAATATTTGGCAGTCTATAAAGGAGATCACAGTGTTATTATGTCTGAAGAAATAGGTGCAGAGAACAATTAGTCTCAGGTGGAAAATGCAGAAAACAGAAAAGTCTCTTTTGATGTAAAGCCACCATGAAGTGGCATGAAGGCTGGCCCTGCAAGTGAAAAAATTAAATATTGAGCCTTTTGTAAAGCAAATGTGCTCTACAAATAAGAATGTATGTGCTGTTCTTGTAAGTTATGAAAAAGAATTAACATAAGGAATGTGAAATTAAGAAATAATCATAGATGCAAATATTCTCATACACTGAAATATGCCATGGTCTACATAACAATATGATGGAAAGGCAGATTAGGTTGGTTTATATGGATTTCCATCCATTTCTTGATCTTATTTCATAGCTTCTTCTATTGCAAATAAAGGAAAAATCTGTCCCATTGCCAAACTTTTGAGTCATGAAGTTCTTTTGATCCCAGACCAAGAGAAAGCCAATTGTTTTACATTAAAAATTGAGAGATCTGACCAAAACATTAAACAAACTGCTCCCATTTTGGTATTTGTTTATTTTTTTTCTACATTTCAAAGAAAAGACTTATTTCAAACCAAACAAATAAAAAAGCTCTTTTTTTTATACATATTAGAATGGACCATTTTGACATTTCAGAAGTGTCTTTCAAAACTTAGGAAATTAATCAAAATACACCTCTTACTATAAAGCAGTATTAATTTAATGACCTGCGGGCACTTAAGAACGTTAACTAGAAGAAAATGTTTTTGCAAACCTTACAAGTATCAAAATATTTGAGTTAAGAATATTTAGGGTCCTGAAATGATCCCCAGTATCCCTGTTTTTTTCTCATGGCTTGTTCAGAATAACCTCAAGACTGCAATCCCACTACCTCTAAATGCATGACTTTTCCTAAATAGCAACCAGTTTGGGGAAATGTCTTTTTTAGGGTTACATTAATAGAACTGAGAGAAAAATCACCTAAAGCTGAGTTATTGTCAGTCAGGAGGATAAAGTTTCCTTTCCACCAGTATCTCACTGGTGAGGTCACACAACAGCATACTGGAAACCTGTTCAGATCTGTTCTCTGCCTAAAGATATGGGCCTAGATCAAGAGTAGGACTTGATCTCAGCAAGGCATATATCAGCAGTTAAGAGATAAGTGAGAATTCTTGACACCGGAGCAATCAAGCACACTACTCCCAAGGGATCAAAAAACATCTTGATTTTATGATCTCTCTTTGTGCCAAGTTGAAAGACTTGCTTTATGTCAGTTACAGAGAGAATTTAGCTCTCCTGATTTTTAGCTCAGTATCATAAGCATAGTTTCACTGCAGATCACGGACAGCAAAGTCCTTGAACCTATACAGCAGTTGTTGAACCTTCTTCTGAAGGCCTAGTTTTCTTTCTAGTAATAAAGGAAGCTTTGTGTTGAAGTGATATATTTTTTCTTTTGGTTCCTTGCTCTACCTTCACTCACAGGTGGAAAAAGTTACTGCCTACAGATAATCAACTATAACAAATCCTATTAATTTGGAGATGGCTCTTCAGTTATTCTTGTTCATTGTACTAACAAGACTAAAGTAAAAAAGTGGATAATTGAGACAAAGATCAGGTTAGACTGTGCAAGATGTTGAACTTTGTACTCTAACCTTTAGGAGATTGAAACTTGAGCATCACCTACCACGACTCACATTGCCATTTCTTGGAGACTGGAAAAGAAGGGTGCGTTTTGATCTGTGTATATCACCCACTTCTGAAATAGCTTGAGCTGTGGGCTGTGTTGACAACCACAGCTATCCTGATGAACCTCTATCTTGAACACCTACAGATGGAATGAACGCCCCTTCAAAGACCCAGGGAAGAAAAAAAAACCACACTGCAGTGACAGGGATGTGGTTGTATGGGGATACAAACCTTGGTTTAAAACAGCAGGCAGTGCATCAGTGCTTCACATTAACTTTGGGGAAGGTTGGGTAGCCAAAATGCCCCATTTACCCCCTGGCACAGAAGCCACTCTGTGTTCAAGAGGTGTTTGTGGTTCCACTTTCTGCTGTTCATTGCAGCACTCTTTGTGAGCTTTCTAACGCTTAGTAAGAGATAACAGATTAAGCCAAGTGCAGAGATAATGAAATATAAATTAGTAGGTTTGCCAGCCTTTATCCACAGCACTGTCAGAGTGTATTATCTGGTATATCTAGTTCAGAGCAGTCAGTTAAATTTCCCCTTATCAGAAACTGAGTGTGAAGTGTGGTAATGTTGCTAAGTGCAGAACAAAAATCTCTCTTTTTTTGCATCCCATGACTGCTCCAGGCAACATTCTTGGAAACCTCTGAGTAGGAAGGAAAAGAAGACCCTGAGATATATACACTGTGACAAGCCAGGAGGCTAAGCTCCACCGGTAAACCGTCCTGTGAGCGGCAGTCGCCTGTGGCTGTGACATTACCACACTTTGCTCAGCTTCAGAAAGGGAAATTTAACTGACGACTGCTATGAACTGAAGCCACAGCCTAAACCAGATAATACACCCTGACAATACTGTCAGGCAAAAAAGGCTGTGTTCCCATTGATTTCATCGCATTGGAGACATATTACCCAGGGCTGTGTATGTTTGAGGGTATATGTGAACACTGTGGGAATATCAAAGGGAAAGACACACTGATTTGGGCAGAAACAGACCTTGCAGAGATAAATCCCCAAAGTGCACTGACTGAAATATATATTATTTGGCAAAGCGGGCATGGCAAAGATATTGATTGTAATTATAACATAATCCTCAATCTACATCTGATACACCCTGCTGGGTTTCTTTAAAGGAGAGGAAAGCAGGGAAGATAACATTTCTTGCATCTCTGGGTTGCTTCTGAAGGATTGGAAGTCCAGTTTGTTTGCATTTCCAGCAACAAACATCAATGACAGACAAAATTCAAAAGGTTCAGAGCTTGAGTTCAGCTAAAAAATGATCCAAGCTTCTCTTAATCTCTTGGGTTTTGGATTACAGATCCTGCATAAACAGGTTTTGTGATTATAGGATAAAGGTAAATGTCTAGTGTTGCAATGTATATTCTCAACAAGTTAAGAAGAGTTTTGAAACAAAAATTGTTCTCATACTTTAAAACATTGTCCAGACTCTATTTATTTGGTCTACAAGAAAATTTCTCTGAAGTTGAAAGGACAAATTGGTACTCAGTTCCCACATTTTCACTAATGTTTATTCACCTTTTCCTGGTACTTGTCCCCTTGAAACTGTAGATCTCAATGTCTGTAGTAATATGCTACTTCTTAAATTTGTATTACTTCATTGATGTCCACATTTTCTTTAGCTTAAGAATCATAAGAAAATATTTCATGATCCCTTTTCTCTTTTCTCCTTGTTCTGACAAGAGCTTTCGAGAATAATTGGGGAAGGAAAACTGAAAATGTATGGTTTAGAATCTAAAAGAACCTGTTTTGTCATAAAAGTATCAAGGGATGCAGATGAGCAAGATTTACTGTTTCATGAAACACTCTTGATCCACAAGGGTGTTGGACTGCTGGTGTCAACTTTTACTTGAGGACTTCATTGGGAACTTCTGGGTGGCAGGGTATGAAGCTTTCTCTATTTACAGTGATAACCACACTAAGTTCCCATCCTTCTGCAACATCTACTGCAAACTTGGAATAAGCATGAACAGCTGAGTTGCTCCTAAGTCAATCAGAAGAAGGTGACCGAGGCTCATGGCTTCTAATTTGTGCTTAGCAATGTAGGATATCCTTTGAAAAAGGAAGTGGAGAGGGAAAGTCATTAGGCAAACAAATTATTATTTATTGCACTTTTTCTAAGGGGAGTGTTTATAACAAAAATAAAGCAGGAAAAAACAGCCTCCCGACTTCACGTAAAAGATGTATTTGACACATTTGTAATTAACTCGCTCTTAATTTTACTAATGAGCTCTCTAGGTGCACACACTGTCTCTATCTCATTTGTAGGAATTCAACAGCTCCAACCCCAGTACTCTGCAAAAGCCATAAATTAGGTTCCAAGACAGACTGATGTTTCATTTGAAATGCTTCATGCCGGTCTGCAGCTTCTAAATTAGCATGAAATAGCACCAGAGGAAACAGAGGGATTCTCCAGCATTGTACAAAGAGCTATGTGAACTTTTGAAATGCCTGAGATCTCATTACTGACAACATTTTGACCTCAGAGTTTTCATGTGCTGACCCGGAGGCTGCCTTTGGAAGTAGAAATGCAGATTCCCCATTCAGCATGACTGCATGGGTTTATCAAGCCAGATGATTTTTTCAAATGCAAAGCAACAGTATGTGGCTTCCAAAAATGAGGAAAAGTAATTAAAAATGATAGATGGGAAAGCAGGATGAATAAGCAATCAGTTAGGAAAAAGACAGACAGAATGCAGTCCTTTTTGGGGTGCTTTTGGTAAGCTTTTATGTTTTGTTACTAAGCCTGTTGAATCCCATCTAGAGACCTGGGATTAAAAGCTCTACAGCAGCTTAAAGTACCAAACAGAAAGCAGAGAAAGAGCAAGAGCTACTCATCTTCTGAAGATACCTCTTGTTACTCCTGTGACCCAGTTTTATTGGGAATGCTACACAACAGCAAAAAGAAAAAAAAAAAAATCAGAGATAAGGTAACATAGAAAATACTAAGGAAACCTTTTCTTACAGTTGTAAAAGAAAGCAGGTATAACATTCCAGTGCCATGAAGCTAAAGAGAGAGTCACTGCAACCATCACCACAATACAAAGCCTTTTTAAAATTTGGACTCATTATTTTAAAAGAGACTTTCAGTCAAAGTTTGTGGAATAGTACTGTATGCTTGCTGTTTGGGTCTCGGGAAAGACTAAGTAGTTTGGAAGACCTGCCATATGAAGAAAGGCTGAGAAAACTGGGTTTGTTCAGCCTTGAGAAGAGATAAAGCTTAAGGGAGACCTTATGACCATGTACCAGTACATAAAACGTGGCTACTCAGAAGATGGAGACTCCCTTTTGACAAGGAGTCACATGGAAAAGACAAGGGGAAATGGGTACAAGTTACTCCTGGGGAGATTCCAGTTGGACTCCAGAAGAAAATTTTTCACCATGAGAACGATTAGACGTTGGAATAATCTCCCAAGGGAAGTGGTGGAGACCCCTACACTGGACACTTTTAAGACTCAGCTTGACAGGGTGCTGGGTCATCTAATTTAAAATATATAAATAGTTTACATCAAAAGGTTGGACTAGATGATCCTTGAGGTCCCTTCCAACCTGGTATTCTGTGATTCTATGATTCTATGATATGTTTCTTAGGGCTCCAGATAATTACATTCCTTTCAAAAGAGAGTCTGGTGATAAGTCTGTATGTGTCCCACTATTTAGGTGGTGGCAGGTTGCACCAGCTAAAAATCTGGCCACCTAGTCATATTTTTCACCCAGTTTCTCTCCATTCAGTTGAAATGTCATGGAATAAACTCAGGAATTCCACAGGGTTTGAACAAATATAGAAACTCTCAAGCAAAAAGATCAGCAAAGAACTTTCTTCGTAGAGCACGGATGGAGTCTGTCAGCACAGCAACAGGTTAGTTTGGACTTGTAATTCAGTGCTGAGTTTTAGCTTCTTTGCACCATATATAAGACTTGTGAGTTCAACACTTATCACTGATCCCCTTGTTCCTTTGTGGGATTGTTCTATTCCATTGCAACAAAATAATGCTGCAAGCAATTTCTTCTCGCAGTGTCATTTTCATTCCAGTTTGCTCCACACTGGAAATTAGCTGGATGGTGTTGTTTAAACTGTTTTTAAAATACATAGTGTAAAAACCTCACCTTCAGACTCTGCAAGACTTCCCTAACTAACTATGACTGAATGGAAATTTCTGCCGCTCTGATTAAACTTATATGTAGAGGTGAATAAAATATAAAAGAGGTCTTGGGCATCATCTTTTATTTAGTGTCTTGTCCGATAAGTATGATCATACTTTTAAGGATCACAGTATATTTTTAGACACCTTGTAAAGCACTCAAGCTTTTGCTTAGAGTACTAAGAGTGTATGGTTTAATAAGCCAGTTGACAGAACATTAGTGACATCAAAGCAATGGAAAAAACTCTGTTTGCTTGCTCTTCCTTTCATCTGACTTTACAGTGCAATCAACAAGATTAGGAGAGAAAAACACACATGCAAACCAAGAGCAGATGATGAATACTATGTGATGAACCATTTGAAAATAATGTTTATTTTCAGAAAACCAAGATATTCTTCTTCTAAATGCACATAAGATTTTATGCAAGCTCAGTGTTTCAATACGCTTGTATGTTGCAGTTTGTCACGGGGTTTCTTGGAGATATCACAGTTGATGCCATCTGGGTATTGTGTAGACAGTAGAAGTACATGATGTTTCTCCTCCTCTCTGCTCTTAACCCCCAGATTGTCAGGATTGCTCTTGAAAAGAGACAATATTCAGATTTCCACATCTACTGTCAGAGATAGTAGGTAGCTGTATACATCAGGTCACATCTGACATAGACAACATATGTGGAACACATCTCACCCAACTTAAAATGTCTGCAGAGCTGGTCTTTTACAGTACCCAGCAGAGCCAACAGAGAGGAATGGGCACTTCTAACAAGTAATTAATCTGACCTCTTAGATATTTATTTGGAATTGGTTTTTATTTTCCTCTCTTTTTCACATTAACTTTTCTTTCTACAGGGAGTTTAGAGCATGAGGTTTTAGGTATCTGCATTGTACATGATGAATTTTAGATTATACAAATTTGGTTACCTTTCTACATGTGCCACTCTTGAATTCTCAGAACTTTTCACATAAGTGATTGTCCTTAGAACCGTCTTGTATTAGATGACAACATGATACTCTTTTCATTGGATTTTTCATGCATCAGAGAAGATCATGTAATACAAAGAGATCTCCAAGATAATTGCAAGAAAATCACAACTGGCAAGCCCCAAACCACATCTGAGTGTAGAGAGATTGAAATATCATCCACTTCGCATATTACCACCTCCTACTGGCTGCCTAAAATGACTCATTAAAGAGGAAGATTGGCTGTCAGAACATCAGTGGGAATGTGAATTCAGCAAAAAGACTATGTGTTAGCTAATCTTGCCAGTCACTTCAGTGATAATCAAGTTATGAAATACCTTTCAGAGTTGCAATTTTGTATCTTCACCCTTTGGTTCTGCAAAAGGATGGGGAGAACAATTATCTCTTACATCATCAAAATCCATGTATTATAGTTGAAGTTATAACACAGGAATGATATATGAACGTTCCCGTAAATACCTAAATTCCAGATGCCTCAGGTTCCAGATATCAACCATTTAGTGTTATTCCTCTCAACAGCAGTACTGTTACCATTATTTGTCTTCACCTTGGACTGGCAAAAACTTGACTTAAACTGTTATATTTTGGGTAATTTATAAAAAACCGTCTCCTCATTAGCAAATGATCATTAGCGCCTCATCTGTCGGTCCCGAGGCCTGTTGTTAATGGAAGAACAATATCTTTGAAAAAGAGAGCCTTTCCTGTTTACACATTGTTTATCATCTCTGCTTTTCCAATGCTTTGCACAAAGTGATAGAACAGCAGGATTTCCTAATTCACTGGTAAGCCAAGTGCTCGTATCTGTTTCTTTCCATATAAACCACTTAGAATACGCTCATCTGCGAATGTAAAGCCAAAGCTGAACAGTGAATTCTCCTTAAGGCCTGATTTTCCAGGCAGTTTTTTGCCTATGGAGATGTTTCAGCATTAATTTTGATCATATTCTCTTTCACACCCTCTATCTAAGGTACTAAAAAGGGAATTCACAGGAATTCGTAAGGTGCCATAAGCAATGTTCTCAGAAGTGCAAAAGAAATGAATACGATAATAGCTTTCAAACTAAGTTCTCCTCAATGTGTTTAGTTCACTGGGTGTTAAAGAACATTTAGTAACAGTTTAAATGAGTCAAATGAGGATGCAATCAGAATTCATCAGGTAAGGCACTATCCAAACTGAGTGTTATACCCTCTTTGTGCGTGCTCTAAAGGTCTCTCACCCCTCTTGACCTCTTCAGATGAAAGCTGGCTGGCTTCTTTAAAGCACATTTTTCAGGGACATTTATCAGAGTACTGGAAAAGTTGGGATTGATGCTTTTTCTTTCCCACCCCCCTCACCCTTTTTTTTTTTTTTTCTTTTTCTTTTTTAAGCTTACTGCTTAATATCTCATCCCACTTTGCATAATGGGAGCTGTCAGGCTTCTGCTGGAAGTTTCTTTCATAGAGAGGGCAGCATATTGGGCATGTCCACTGCTGGAAGTTCATTTCAAATCGGGTAGCTCCTATGCTTTCTGGCAATAAGAGGTTGGTCTCATTCAGAGTTGGATTACAGCACTTAATTGCACATTTTTGTAGTTATATGTGGTTCTGAACAGATCCTTATGGTCAGTTGTAGGGAATGGTAGCATCTGGCTGCAAATTTGCACTTGTTTCACCACTCGTTCTTGATATATTGGCCTTGCATGGAAAATTCCCTTACAATTTCATTGAAATTTAAAAAGAGCTAGAAATTTTTAAATGCTTCAAATTGAAAATGAATTCTTTTTCCTCCCCTAGGATTTCATATAATCTTCCACGGGAGCCTGTTGCCTGTGCTGCTATGTATCTTTTCAGAGTGACTTCTATTAATTTCCTAGTTGGAACATATGCAAGTGTGGATTATTTTTGTTTTATTCCTACTTAATGCCTTAAGACTGTTGCAGAGAGAAACAGTTGGTGTCTGGACTGACTTAAAAAGATGCAGGTATCTCAAGAACCTACTAATTAATTAGAGACATTACTGTATTATAATATCATAATATTGATAAGTATCTCCAATAGTAACTAACATGACAGATTTACTGGTTTGTTTAATTTACTCGAATATGGTGCAGGAATGTATTTTATAAATGTATTTATTTGATTATGCTGCCTACAAACAGGCCATGAAAGGAAAGAAGAATGGCAAAATGTGGGATAAGTAAATGTAAGGAGAATGAATGGATGATGCTATAGTCCTCGTTTCTTTTTTTTTTTCACATGCTGGAGGTTTCACCTGGCACATGTGCTCATGCAACAGGGCATTCTATGGCTGAGAGAGCCTTCTGAAGCCATATGAGGTAGCCTGTTCTTCCCTGTTGTTACAGTAGTGCAATCTCTCTCCTAACCTGTAACCTCATGTACAGACATAGCTGCCCAGTCTGATCAATGACCTGCAGACAGGGCTAACAGGATATATGAGGTCTTTGAGCATGATAGCTTTTGAGGTTCTGTGTTGTCATTACATATGATACTGAACAAGCTGTGGTGGAGTATGAGATGGGACCTTCAGACAGGACCTTCTTAGTCAGGCAATAAGTTACAGGAATGAGACAATGCATATGAAAATATCTCAAACTGCTGGGATGCATAGAAGCTCATTATCATTACCAGAAAACTGACAAGCAATAAATAAAACTGTCAGAGGAAATTTGTTTTGATTATTTAAGGTAAGTAATGATATTAAACTTTGAGAAGGCTGATGGCATGGGGAGGTGGCATTAATTCATGACACAGGCAGTCTTAGAAGATATAATTTGAAATATTCGTGTGAGGTAGGAGCTACTGTGTCAATTATGAAGGGAACACAACTGCACACTGCAGGATATAAAAAAAAAACAATGCAAACCTGCAATGTGCAAAATCCAGGAAACACAAGGAATGAGACAGAAAATATTACAGGAAGAAATGTAATGCCTTCACTTGGGAACATGTTCTCAGAATTGACTATCTCAATCATCAAGCATAATGTTTTGCTGTTCTGGGTAACCCCATTATTCTATAATGTGTGAGAGCACAAACCGATCAAATTTATCTTAAAAGCTCAACATCTAGACTAGAAAGTATTTTTATGCATTTTGTTGCAAATTTCAATCAGAGCAGGAGGAAGACTGGCTGGACTTGATGATCTCAGAGGTTTTTTCCAGCCTTAATAATAAAAATAATTCTGTGAAGAGTTGATGGTAGAACCCTATATGTGATCTTTCCCACTCACTTGTGCTGTTAGGTACTTTTTTTTTTTTTGCCTAATGCTGTTCTGGGACCATATCTCTTTAGCCATATTTATTTAAAGTAAAATGAATAGCTGAAAGGGCGTCTCTGATTTTAAGGTCACCTGGCACAGTCTGGCCCCATTCATGTCTTGAAACTCTCTTGCTTCCCCATATACACTGGCTGCAGGTAAAATCTATTGTGAATGGTCCATGAACCATACCAGCTCTGTGAACAGAAATTTAATTTCATTTTCATGTTGGCCAAAAACACGCACTGCTACAACAATATGGGTTATTGAATTCCATGTGCTTATCTCCTGAAACAGGTAAGTTTGCTTGTATTGTTGTAGCCCTGATTTCCTGGGCAATCATCTTTTGATTAACAGCATACTGATTGAACCATTCCCTTAATCCATTCTTCTACTCGGAGGGGACTGTGGGTTTCTCTGACTGTCTGAGTAATATCAGCTCTTCTGGTGATTCAAAAGAGGGAGACTTCCACGGAGATTTCTGGAGGGGAACGAAGGTGTGTGAGATACCAAACCAGGAAGCAGGTCTAGCATGATATCTTTGCTCAGCTTTCACCTCCAGAGGCTTTCAGATTCAAGCAGTCTTTCACCAGAAACTTACAGGTATTAATTGAATAAGAACTTAGGCTCTTCACTTTGATGGGTTTAATTGCTGAGCTTAATATTTCAGCTGTGAAATTTCCTAAGGTGTACTGTGGATATCAGTCGAAGATTTGGAAAGAACCACAGAGCTCTGATAATAATTTATGAACAAAACTGACCATATTTTTGCTCTTATGAGTTTCAGAGCCACCCAACTACACAAATTGCAACTGATTTCAGAACCACCAATGAAGCATTTAATCTTCACTTAGGAAGTATATATCAAAGAAGCCTTAAAGACTTTCCCTGAGTTTTACTTATGCCAGGCAGTGAACACATAGGACCATACACCAAATATCTGCATATTGTCTGAGTCTGAAAATAACACAAACACCTTTGAATATGTGAAGTTAGTGGAAGTATACAGATATAAATACTAAGGCACATCTTGGTAATCTTATGGGTCTACAGGTTTTATGTGTTCCCTTTGCAACCTATTAGTGATCTGTCTACTAATATTAAATGATCTATCTACCAATATTAAATAAGCTCCTTTAAGGAATTTTCTCTAGCTTGGTTTGAATCAGGAGCTCTGATATTTGAAATAGATAGTCCTTCACTTCAGTTACAATAAAGTAGCACTTCTACTGAAAACTCAGTTCAAGAAGACCTGTACATGTATGCCTAAACTGCAATTAGGCTAGGCATGCTGGAGAACAAGATGAGGTTGTTGACGTAAGACAAAATTCTTTTAATCTGGAGGAGTAAAAAAGGCAGCAGGCCATAAACTGCTAATCAACTCTTAATACTGAAAATTTTGCATAGGATTTTAATCACTGACAGATCTTAAAGTTCACAGGAATTTTCCTCTTGGAGGAAAAATGTAAGATATTTCTGGTCTCATACTGTGGACAAGTCTGTTGAACTCAAATGAGAATGCACCATGCCTTTTGGTAAATTAGAACTGTAGTGGTTTGAGATATATCACTGTGCTTCAAAATTTCTGTTTTCATCATGATTTAGAAATACAAGAATTTATCCTGTATTTCAATTGTCATTTTGAAAGCTCTTCTTCAATCACTCTTATTTTACAAAGAAAAGCACTCTGGTTTTATTGGTTAGGCTTAGCTACTAGAACACAGAATTTAAGGCAATTTAGTCCTTGGTACTTTTTGGTAACCCAGGGGATACACTAAAAATTTATTCATTTATTTAAATAAATATAGGTAGCTTCACATCTATTCAGCCTTTTCATTACCTTGGAAAAGGGCGAATGCAGTCTGTCTTACATACTAGGTAGTGACGGACATATTACTCCCAATCCGTACCAAGAATGTTTGTACAGATATGGGGATTCAGGTGAAAATACACATCAGCGGTATAGAATTGTTCTCTTTAGTTAAATATTACCTTCTTTTTCTCCTGCTTCCAGCTGTTTAAATCAACACTGAAAACTGCACTTGGAACAATGCCAGATGACTCTGATGATCAAACACTAGAATTAAAGTGAAAAATGAAGAAGAGCTAATTAAGCAAAAAGCTTCCAAACCACAGAAAGTAAAAATATTTACCTTTGGCAAATTAATAAGTGATTCCACACATCATTTTAAAGTCTGCAACTTATTTAAATCTTGACCAGACAAATATTTATATTCTTGTTCAGCTTTAGTTAATTTTGATAGTAAAGACACAGGTGTGTGTGCTTATTTTCTCTATCGAAGTCACTAGTAATGTGAATATATTAGATAATGTATTGAACTATACTTTATAACGTGTAATATAAAATATTTTACTTTAAAAATGTTTTAACAGTTCCTCATTCTGCTCCTGATTATGTAAGAAGACTAAATTGTTAGCTTCAATTTATGAGAGGATTAACTTGTTTCTTCCTGTTATTTTTTAATTTATTGAAATTATACATTACATAATAACAACTGGTTCCTCTAAAATATATTTTTCTTAATCCCCATATCATCCTAAATAAGAGTTAAATCAGTTTTTGTAAACAATGTATTTAAAGTGAAATTATCATCCTATTTTTTTTAATGGCAAAATACAAACAGGTGTTTGTTCAAAGTGTTTCTAATTTGTTTCATAGAATGGGATCCTATAGTTGAGGCATTGGTAAAACTCCTTTTGAGTTTTGTTTTGTGAGGTTTTTTATTTAACTACTTTTAGAACTGCACTTCATTTTGAGAGGCTGTAGTATTCTAGTACATATCTTGTTTGCTGATGCTGGATTAGATGCTTAGACAGAAGTGGGAGCAAGGATTCTTCTGGAGAAACTCAGCTTCTCCTGGGACTCAGGCAAGACGTGATGAACTGTGAGACACCTGATGAGCTGTGGATGACTTCTGTTCCCTTTCCAGTACAAAACTGTCCCTTCTCCCCTACACCTTCTCCTTCTTTCTCTGTCTTTCTTTATTCCCCTTCTTTTTCCTTTTTTAGAGATTCTTTTTTCCAGGTGCCAGTATGACGGGTTTCTCTAACTGAGTGATCATAAAAAGAAAATTAAAAGTCCATACCACACTTAACATGCATGGATATTGCAGACAGGTATTATACAGTGTGACTGATTTATTTATATAGAACTATTGATTTCCTCCTTCTCTCTGTGAACCAGAAGGTGGCATCTGATTACTGGCTTGTAAATTTGCATGTCTTCTACCTTCACTGCATCGGTCAACTTAAGTTATTTCCACTTTTACATTTCTATCAACATGAACTGAAACAACAACAACAAAAAATGCCCAGCTGTCTACATTCTTCAGTCAAACACATATACTTATGTATAGTATGGTTAATCAATTCCATTTATGATAGCAAAATTTAACCTTGTATTGAACCATTTTGTTTTAAGGATCGGAAGTCACGCTGCATTTATTGATAGGTTCAGCAACACAGTCCAGGAGCTTGACATTATTATCCCCATTCTCCAGACTGGAAAATAAAAGCAAAAGAGAGCCAAAGGACTCCTTCAGAGGCAGACATAAATGTTGTGACATAGCACGTAATGCTTAAATTTCCTTGCTCTTACTCATGGACCTTCACCTACAAGATCAGTCGAACCAGGCAGTCTATTTTATAAAATCATGAAATGTGTAGATTCCTCTGGGTCTGTTCCTCCAGTGTCTGACATTAGTTTCTATGGTATTCAGACTTCAGTGAGCAGTTAGTATTTGGGATTCAATTCATTCTGATGAAGATGAGGAAGCATTCTGTGTCCTCAGCATAGTTGATACACAAATGAGATGAGGTGTTTCTGTCAACCTGTAAATATTTCGATATTTATAACCAAACAGGTCATGCTGTTAACCCCAAAAATGTCTGGTTCAATACCGTTTGTGCTGAGTAAAAGATAGCGCTCATACAAAATTGTCATAATATCAGAGAGGGAATTTTTGTGAGAGTAAAAATATAAAATGTTCACTTTTTTATGAGGAGAAAGAGCTGGGAAGAGGTGTAAAGAGAGCTCTTAGTGTAGCCTGTTGGGTTGCTAGTGCAACGGCTGACAAGTCCTACTTTTTCAATAGTTTTGAAGGAGCTGTATCTTGTTGATTGCTAATTGCCAGGATTCGGATGCTTGGAACTTCCTGGCCACAATCATCAGAGGCTGTTTGCTGTCAAATGGCCCTTTCCCTGCCAGGAACTGTTGCTGTAGTTTTTACAGACCACAAGATCTACTTGCACAACTTGAGACAAACTGTACTCTGGACAGCAGGAAATATTAATAAATGACACGTAGTCACTCTTGTTTCTCATTAATCTTGAGCCATAAAAAAATAAATTAGAAAATGCATGGAAAACTGAACAAAGACCAGGAGTTTCATGAGTAAGCCAAAAGACCAACCTTCATCTCCAGGGAAGGAGAAGGAATTACTCGTGCAGGTTGAGAATCTGAGTATTGCAAGGTGACAGGAACATGGTGAAACAGCAGTCAGGACTGGAAGATGGGAACTGACAGGAGAGAGCTGTTCAAAATCAAAAAGAATATAGTTAAAGGTGATGGGATACTGATTTATTTAATGCAACAGTAAAGAAACAAGAAGGAATATCTTGGGTGAAAGGGAAGCTGTCTGGGTCAAAATCACACAGGGGAAGAAAGATGAAAGCGTTATTGGTGTAACAATTCTTGAAGTCCCTTACAGATTGCCAAGAGGAGATATGTGAATACAGAGAGAGATTTTTGTGATGATTTCAAATACATAGTGGTTTATATAAACATATATATGCATATACTTACAGACATAAATAAATATACGTATTTTACATTGAGGTATGGTTATAAATGATACAATCCATACATTCCCAAGATTAAAGTGTTGTTATGAACTAAATTATTATGAAGAGTTCCTAACTCCCAAGTGAAAGCTGAAGAACAAAAGAAATATTACCAATAAGATCTAGTTGCTCCTTTTAGAGCTGGCACATTTCTCTGACAAATTCAGTGAGCAAACATGTGGCAGATGAGGTTTAGATTCGGTTTTGCCAAATAATGAGGTTTCTAAAGAAAGCAGATCCATTAGGAAGGATATGTACATCTGATCAGCAAGGACTCAATGAACCTGGGTGGTGTTTGAGGTAAACAATCTGTTCACCTTCTTGCCTTTGTGTTCATCCCATCTTCATAGCTTACTCCACTTTTTCCTTACTTCATGTGAATCTTTTTACATAGCTTTAATTTCTTCTACAGTTGTTACTTGGTTTGATTTTAGAAATTAGGGTTTTATTTTCTATGAGACATCCTTTGACACAGGTCAACATCTTCTACATCAATTCGTATTTCTGACCTTTTCTCTGATTCTGATGAATACTTGGGAATGGGGGAGAGATAAGGAAGATATGTCTTGAAACATAAGATCTAACTGCTTTTCTAGGCAAAGAAGGCTCCATGGATAGAAATGGTCCATTAAAAGTTTAGGAAAATAAAGTTTTAGTGATCAAAAGAGTGACAAATAACCTTCAAATAGGAGGATCAGGGCAGAAATTACTCTTAGGTCTCCGGATTAATTTTATTGTGCTTATTAAAATTTTTTTTGGATATCAGTGATTACAGTAATAAGAAAAAAAAAAAAGTAGTAATTCAGAAGGAATTTTGCAAAAAAAAAAAAAAAAAAGGAGCAGAAAGACTAAAATTCATCTTCTATCATGTCAAATGTCTTCAGAACAAACATCTGCAAATAAAACCATATCAGGCTTCCTTCACAGTCAATGGGGAGACAAATGGCCAGTTTGGGGTCTGATGTTACCTCTCATTTAGAAATCAAATTTTTGAAGAAATTCACTATTTAGGAATGGAAGCTCTACAACTAGCTTAGACATAGGTCTCCGTCTGGGTTTAGTATTCAAAGATAGAAGACTGTAAACTAGAGAAATGAGTCTTCTTATGGAATACAAAATAGCTGCTGCCACTTTGCAGTTTAAAAAAGAAAGTGTGTGCATATGTGTATATAGAAATATCTCTATGTGCATAGATATGTGTGTACAGCTTCTGCAAATGAATCCAAAAGGGAAAAATATATATGAGCATGTAACTACATTGTTATATCGCTTCCACCTTCTTATACTGCAGTGTTATACAAAGCTTGTCTTTATAAAAGCTAGCAATTTTGTTCTAGTATGCAGAACACCTGGCTCCCCGGAATATCGTTACAGAGAAGGAATTTTTTTATTGGTTTATGATTGTTGCTATCAAAAAACAATAAGAACCGTAAATGAGTTAACTGATATCTAATTGTGTTTCTATGGCTGGTTTGACAGGATAAAACACCAGAACCTTCTGGAAGTCATTAAAGGTATTAATAAAATGAATTTGCTGTGCACTTTTATTGCTGATCATAGCACAGAACACATGAGCACACAGCACACCTGAAAATTATATTATTAAGGGGCATGAAGTTCTCTTATATTTTACTTGGACTTCACTGTTTGCTCTTTTGACCTGGGTAAAAAAAAAAAGAAAAAGAAAAAAAGATAGAGCAAATAGAAAAATTGGCTTAATCACATAAATGAGTAAAGAATGAAATCACTAAGCCCTTTTCTCAATGGTTTGCAAAGCTTGGGCCAAACTTACCCCTGATGTGAGTTTAGTAAGGCAAATCACAATAAGGAATCTGGTGTCTGTGATTTTATCTTTTGCCATGATATTAACCTTTTTACATTGTTTGGCAGGTAGAGCTTATCCACAGTAACAAAAATAAGAATAAGTTCTCCTTTTTTATGATAAATACAAACAGATTTCAATTTTAGTGTAAATTAACAGGTTTTTTGAGTTGCCTGAAGCACTGAAATACCCTTACTGGAATAGATATAGAAATTCCTGCAGCCTTTACACAGTCACTTGCCATCCAGTAAGTACCCACCTTTGACAGAGGAGCTTCTGCTTAGAGATTTTCTCAGAACAACAGAGGAGCATGTGTGTTTGGATGTGTACATGATTGTACCAGCTGAGGAAAGAGGCAAAGCTTTTCTATCCAGAAAAAAATCCAGCCTAATTGTGGAAGTTAAACCTCCTCCTTTAAAACATTTCCATACTGTGAGCCTTTTACAGCTGCAAATAGATTAAAGGGGTCTTTAAAGGTATAGCATTAAATGAGTACAAATAACTGTTTTACGTAAGTTGCCTGGGGTACATCAGTAGCCTTCTAAATGATCAAAAGGTATAGCTGGAGGCAAGGTCCAAAACCACCTGCTTATATAAAAGACTTTTATATGAGGTAGCTGATATCATACATTTACATTGATCTTCCTTTAAACACTGTAATGAAATCAGCATCAAAATTATGTTAAAGTAATGTTATATCTACCTTAAAGAGATGGGAGCAGGAAAAGTACATCTCCACCCTTGAATTGCCCCATGTGCAACTGCACTGGGATCATGTATTACACCTGTATCTGTCGGAGGGTCGGCAGGGCTAAGCTGTCTTAAGCTTGTTTAAACTGATTTTGACATTGATCCAGCAAAGCTCTGAGGAAAATCGCTCACTTTAAGCACATGAGCAGTTCCACTCAGCTCTACAGAGGACTTCAGCCCACCCTTAGCACACTGTTGAACTGGTTTAGGTCTAGGAATGAGTACAGATGTTTTGCTGAGTAAAAGCCAGATCTGACAGAAACACATTGCCATTATTAGTTTGCTGGACTAGGGTATTTTCAAGTGGAATTAAGAAGAAAGGTTCATTTAGAAATATGTGAGTTTTTCTGAGTGTGACATTTCCCAAAAAAATCACACGATCATATAAAGTACTTCACAGTTCTGCATCTCTGTTAAGTGCAAGAAGCTTCAATTTTCTAAGGGAAGGTACATCACACAAATATCCACAGCATTATTACTCTCTGTGCATTGCTCACATTTTCTCAAGCTTTACCTTTTGAATCAGTTCAACCTATGTTGATATTTTAAGGTACAGACACCTAATCAAAGGTGATCCTTGAAAGAATGATTAGTATTTATACAATTAGTACCAAAAAATACTTCATAGGCAAGGTAAATATTGTGATATAACAATAATAGTCTATCAAGCTGGCTATTTGCACACACTCCTGCTCTCATAAACAGATACTAACAGTAAAGCACAAATACAAAGCATGATTGTGACTAAAGGTGAATCAGAAAAGGGAGTTAATAAAACCTGAAGTTGAAATAATTTATTTTCATTGACTCCTATGCGATTTGGGGGTGACTGACTAACATGAAGCATCCACACTAGAGATCAAGGTAGGAGAGATGAATTTCATCTCATGAGGCCACTGCTGGCAAACCCAGGACTATCTTTCTGTTGCTTGTCTAGCAAGACAAGTTTCAAATCAGCAACTGACTCTAAGTGCTTATGATATGGCTTCCTTAAGTAGTACTTTAATAAAACCACAGCCCTAACTAATAATTTGTAGAATTATGGGCAAATCTGTGCCTAGAAAGCAAGTAGCCAGATATTTTTTCTTATAATGTTTCTGAGATGGCAATGTAAATGATATTTTATTTTCTTCTGTCAAGTAAAATATTTCATTCCATTTTAAGAGGGAAAGAAAAAAAAAAAAGAAAAAAGAAAGTAAAAGAAACCAAGGTCCTAAAAAGAAACACAAAAACCTGAAAGGACATTGATCAGCTCCTTCTCCCCTATCATGAATGCAAGCACAATAGAAAGCTTTTAAAGTGCCCTTATTGTCAGGATACTGACCTTGTTTAAGAAAGAAAATGACATCTTTGTGTTCTGCATTTATTCCCTGAGTAACTTCCATCTGAAAACAATAGGGAAAGGAAAAAAAAAAAAGCTTTTTTTGAGAATTGTAATACTTAGATCATATTACTTATAAAAAGATGGAAGATCCCACAATTATGTGCATTACTTTTAAAGAGAAAAGTGTTTACAAAGTCTAGGGGAAAAAAAAAAAACCACAGCCAACCTCAGGGTTTAAAAGCCTTTTCAAGATATTTTTCTCTCCAAGGTGCTGAGCTGGCATCGATAAAAGACCTCTGTTTGAGAATAAAATGCAAAAAGTCAAAACAGTTTTCCATTATAGAGGAAGTGGTTCAGTGTGTTTGCCACCATTTCAATGAGTTCTTCCCCCCTCTAGATACTCAAAATAGGAATACCAACTATATTTGAAAAAGATGAAAATAATAATAAAAAAAATGTTATTTGGGCTAGTATATAAAGACTGTACAATTCTTGCAAAGGTCAGCTAAAAGACACCAAGATAAAGTCTGTGTGGCAATGATGTGGAGATATTTGGAGAGCAAGAAACCAGAGGCAAGTTGGAGATGCCTATGGACAGCAATGCTGTCTGAATGGCATGAATGGTGAATGTGGAAAGATACAAACCTGGCCTGCAACTTTTTCTTCCATGGCCAAAGGTCAGTGAAGCTGAGCTGGTACAGCATGTAACACAACCTCCAGGGGAAAGGGCCTGAACAGGTCATTTTGCTAATGAAGCTTTCAGGGGAACCCATCTATGTCTACCTTCTTACGTTTAAGCCAACTTTGAAGTTGGCTCATCTCCAAGCTCTGCACAAACAAGAGAACAGGCACTGAGCACAGATACGGCCTGAGCTGTGCAGCTGCCTGGTTTCTTAGGAAAGGCCAGGGGCACATTGAAGCAGTTGGTGCACCATGACACAACATTGCATCTAGTTGGACTAGATGATAATTTTATGGCACTTCCAACCAAACTGTTCTATTCTATTTAAGTCAATTTTGTTCTATTCTGTTTTATGATATTGATAGAATCATAGAATCATTCTGGTTGGAAAAGACATCCAAGATCAAGTCCAATTGTTAACCCAGCACTCCCAGGACACCACTAAACCATGTCCTTAAGTCTCACATCTACACATCTTTTAAACACCTACAGGGATGGGGACTCTATCACTTCCCTGGGCAGCCTGTTCCAGGGCCTGACAACCCTTTTGGGGAAGACATTTTTCATAATAGCCAACATAAACCTCTCCTATTACAACTTGAGGCCATTTCCTCTTGTCCTGTCATTTGTTCCTTGGGAGAGGAGACCAACCCCCACCTTGCTACAACCTCCTTTCAGGGAGTTGTAGAGAGTAAGAAGGTTTCCCCTGAGCCTCCTTTTCTCCAGGCTAAAGAGCCCCACGTCTCTCAGCTGCTCCTTGTTAAGTCTTATGCTCTAGACCCTTCACTAGCTTCATTTCCCTTCTTCGGACACACAGTCCACCTCCTCAATGTGCTTCTTGGAGTGAAGGGCACAAAACTGAACCCAGGATTTGACGTGCAGCCTCTCCAGTGCTGAGTACAGGGGGATGATACCTGCCCTGGTCCTGCTCACCACACTAGTATTGACATAAGCCAGGATGGTCTTTGTCTTCTTGGCCATCTGGGCACATACTGGCTCATATTCAGCTGTCTGTCAACCAAGATCTCCAGGTCCTTTTCTGCTGGGCAGTTTCCAGACACAGTTCCCCAAGCCTGTAGCTCTGCAGGGGGTTGTTGTGACCCAAGTGCAGGACCCAGCACCTGGCCTTTTTGAACCTCATCCCATTGGCCTCAGCCCATCAATCCAGCCTGTCCAGATCCCTCTGTAGATCTTCTCTACCCTCAAGCAGATCAATACACCTGCCCAACTTGGTATTACCTGCAAACTTACTGAGGGAGCCCTTGATCCTCTCACCCAGATCATTGATAAAGATATTAAAGAGAACAGGCCCCAACACTGAGCACAGGGGAACACCACTTGTGACCGGCCATCAACTGGTTTTAAATCCATTCACCACCACTCTCTGGGCCTGAATTCTATGCTGTTCTATTCTAGAAAAATAAAATCAAGGAGGGGAAGATGAGGAAGAGGAAACACTCTGTAGCTCTGTCTTCCAGCACCTATACTTAGAGCTTTGTAAGCCAACACAGAGGCTTTGGCTACCTCTATATTAATAAAATAATCAAGTTTAAGGGACAGTCAAGTACAGGCATGTATTCTGTGTAAATTGTAAATGGGCTCTGGCACAGTTTTAGCACTGGCAAGTTAGCAATGACTGAAGAGTTCCTAATCATGGACAGAAGGTCTACTCCGTCCACACTATGCAAAAACCAGTTTGGGTGTTCCCTTCTATTTAAGGCAGAGAATTACCTGCGTCTCTTGGGGAGCAGCTGGTTTCTAGGACACACCTGTCTACACCTGCTCTTGAGCAGAGTTTAGCGATATAGATCTTGTAGTCACAATGGACTTTATCAGAACCCTGCAATTACATGTCATCTCATCCTCCAGGCAAGGATTAAGGACTGTCTTGTTCGTTCAAGTGTACAAAGGTTGTCACTGGCAATTCTGAGGCTGACTACAGGACAGAACTTCAGGGTCCAGAGGATTATTTTATTTTGTAGTATTTCCTTTCTTCTTTTTACTATAGGTCATGTTTAGATGGGATCAACAATAGCAGTCCTTTCATTTATTCATTTTCTTCTAATTCTCTCACTTCACCACCCAGTGGAGATTTTTTCTTTCTGTCTTGCCTTTTTACCTTGGGAAGGCTTCTTCCAAAAAACCGATATGAATAGCCAAGTTCTTAGGGAATTTGGGTTTCATTTTTGGTGGTTTACCAAGTTGCCCATAGCACTTGTTTAATAAAACTCGTTTGGAACATATGAGGGAGAGGACTATAATTACTCATGTTACCTGATGGTGCTTCTCCAACAGCAAGAAAAACCACTAAAACCAGCAGCAACCCACAATACATTAGTAAATAAATAAATAAATACAGCTAAACAAATGCAACTTATCTCCAAACCAGCAGTTATTGGAGAAGGCATGTTCTAAGCATTTTTCTAATTGCCAAAATCTTAATTCAGAGGTTTGGCTAGAAACATGGGGTATACATGATGGGACATACGAAAGGCAAAAAGAAATATAAAAAGATCAGGCACTAAGATAATTTCATGCTCTCAGAAAATTAATTTCATTTAATAAAGGTACACAAATATATATCAATCCCCAATGGCCCTTTCCTAGACACTAGCAAAGCAAATTCTTTCTAAGCATCTTGTAGTTTTTAGGAAATGTCTGCAAGGGATGCATCTGTTTCTAATTCACCATCATATTTCTATAAAGATGACTAAGATTAAAATAGACTGCAACTCTTTAAAACTCAGAGATAAATTGAAAGAGCCTGGATGAAAAGCTCCCTTACAGCAAAATACAACGAGACAGGGAGCACAGTGTTTCTTTGAAGTATGTTTCCTGGTGGAGAGACCACTTTGTGTAGGAGAATGAATTTTCAAGTCCTGAATCTCCAGTTACTCCTTACAGAGAGGCACACAAACTGGAATAACAACAGTGGAGATGGTCACATGAAGAATGTTGAGCCAGCAAATGTCATTTATCATCTTTCTGCCAACAAATGCTGAATTCACCATCTCCCTTTGTGATATAGGATATAGGAGACCAAAGTAAATACCTGTTGTCAACACCTGGAACTAAAAAGACCACCTGCCAGGATTGATTGGCATGACTCGCCTTTAACAAAAGCTGTCTTAAAAAGACTACAGGACAGAGACAGGCAGGCAGAGTTCAGAAGAAACTTAAATAGCACCACATGATCCTCACAACAGCTTTATCTGAATCCTACTCAAAGCCACCTCACCTTGCTTTTTAATTCACAAGTTACTGATGTCTTCAGAAGTGGAAAAAGAAAGGAAGAGAAGAAAGGAAATAGTTTTCCTTCTGATTTCTCCAAGAATAATACACTGTCTATTTGGCTTTGGTTATGGGCAATGACAGCTGTAATTTCAGAATCATGATTTAGTTCTATTGTCTGGCCAAACATTGTTAGACATTTCACACAAACATGGGCTTGGGTTGAAGAGTACAATGTCTAGTAAAACACGTTGTATTTAGCGGTTGGACAGTCTTGCAGAGGTCTTGTCCTTAAATAGATTTTTTGCCCCAAACATGAAGATGTTCTAGCCAAAAGAAATACATCTGGAGATTCTGCCTTTTGACAGGAAAGTGGCTACTGGTTCCCTTGTCCTATATTTTATTGTCTTCAAGAGAGTAAGTTAACAAGGTAACTTGCAGCCTGATATCACCTGTGTCCCACTAAGACCTTTCTCCCACAACCCCCAGCTCTTCACCCTGCTGCATGCCATTTGAAATCTGCTAACAACATATCTTTGACACTCATGACACAGCTTGCTGAACCCTGAAATATGATTAAATCCATGTACAGCAGTAGGTGCATGAAGTACATCATATTCAGTTTCTTACTGGCTGCAACCTGGCATTATCTGCATTATCTGCATTTCTGAAAACTGCTGCCATGTAATAGCAGTACCTATTTTTACATTCCTAACCCTGATACAAATAATGAAGTAAAGGGATGCTGCGTCTGTATAGGGATTACTGAAACTGAAAAGAACAGGAGCTATGGATAAAGTGAAAAGTTTTTGATAAACATTCTCATAAGGTCAAGTTGTTGGATAAGTGATACACTAACATGGAAAGATGCATCTACAGATGACCATCTTACTGTCTACTGACTACTGAAAAACACAGTGATGAGATTCTTCAGTCTTTATCTAAATGTGACAAAATAAACTTGTGGATCCCAGTAAACAAGTCCAGGAAGTAAGAAATAGACATTGCTCTAGAACTTCCTTGTGATAGTATCACAAGAGCATACAACTACCAGCCATCCTAAAGTGTCCAATGCCTATCCTTACTTAAGTGGAAAGGGAAACAAGCTGAGAAGAAGAAGGAAAAAGACAAGATCTCTTCTTGCAGAAGTGTGGTGTTGTCTTCTGTTTGGTTTGTTAAGATTAAACAATTATAAATGGATCTGTAATCTGCTGGGCCTTGATTTGTTAATTTAAAATGAGTCATAGGATGATATGTCATGAATTGTAATAACCAAAAACTATACAGAAGTGTGCCTGAGGAAGCACTACTATTAAAGCTGGTCTTTATGAGGTTTCAGAGAAACTATATCTCAGTTTCCTTGATTTACTGATTTAACACTTCTTTCAATGTTTATCCTACCAAGGCTGTGTCAGACTTCTACAGAACCTGACACAGAGCTCACTGATGTCAATGGAAACTTTCCATTGAGTGAAGCAGGACTGAAATATATTTCTTTTGTTAAATATGCTGTATAGAAAGATGATCACTGTATAAATATGTTCATTTAGCTGCATTATAAGTAGTTGGTAAAAAATTAAAACTAAAAAAAAACCCCAACAGTTAAATAATGAGTGAAGAGAAAGAATTTCCCAATGAACACTGATGTCCCCCATTGAGATGCAAATGTCTTCTAATCATTGTGACATCTATTCCCCGATTTTTATGTTATCTGGAGCATGTCATGTAATCTTATGTGTCATTTAGATGCCATTAGGGCCTTACTTCAGTGTTGCAACATAAGGAAAGGTGGGTTTTGGCACTTACATTCCACATAATAAGCTTCATTGTATAATCCAGTGATGCTGCAGAAAATGCCTGGTAGGGCCTTGGTTTTGCTGAACTGACCATAACAACCTAGACTAATTTTCAAGAAGAAGCTCAGGTTTTGATGAAGATATCCATTCTGCTCTGTCATTTGAGGGACTTATATCACTGAGCCTCTTACAAGGGTTGTAATGAGTTCAACTGGAAAAAAAAAAAAAAAAATTCAAGGTAAAAATATTTGGCATAACAGCCCAGTAGTTAGATTAGTCATGCAGAAGGCAGTCAGTTAGAATTTTCTCCTGCTATAGATAGATCTCTACATGTTTTCTGAAGTACCACTGCTCAAGACTGGCAAGATTCATGGGGCCATAAGGAGAGAAGACAGATGTACAGTTTAGGTATTTGACTGGATGCAGGAAGCTTTAATTTCTTCATTTTGCAATGTTTATGGTTTGTAGAGTACAACTACCTAATACTAAAGAAACATAATGTTTTTAATACCTTCCATCTGTCTCAGAAATACCTACATCATAAGAATGGACATTTCCTACCTAACTAGAAAAGAAAACCAACAGGATTTTAGCTGTTCACTTCCACACCCTAATCCCTGGGTCAAACACCCAAACTCACAGGTGAAATACTAAGAATGAATGTGGCCATTGCATCCCAAAACTATTTGGCTTACAAAGTTTTTGGGAACAGAGATTCTTCTGTTAGTACCTTTTAGAGCTACTAAGGGGAATGTTATTAATATAACCAGGACAGGATACTGATATCCATATATGCTATTATTTTACAGGAATTCTGCCTTTTTTCTTCTGATCTATACAGTGTTTTCCTCGTCAAAACAATTTGAACTTCCAAGCAAATACTTTTAGTGTTTTTGATCGGGAGATTTATTTTTTATATCAAATCCTAAGATTATATTGGCAAGCTTATAGTATCTAGCAACCATTTCTATTATTATTCTTTTTTTGTCCTTACATCCAGAACTGAGAAATACACTGAACACCAATGGATATGTTTTATGGATCTCCACAAAAAAAAAAAAAAAAAAAAAAAGGAGAAAGAAAAGAAAAAACCCCATAAGATAGAGCCCCTGCAAAAGCAATGAAAACATTTTCCTTTCAAAGCTTTTATTTGGTTGCTAGGAAAATATTTATGAAATGCAGTTTAATGCATTTACTGAAAATTAACACTGAGATGCATTTGCAGCTAATTAACCTATTCTCAAAGAAAGCAATTGGGAAATGCTTGATTAATGTTTAAGGCATAAGATACACACAAAAATGTAGGCAAAACTTCATCATGGCACCCAGGAGACCACTGTGTGACACAATCTAGAGTCTGTGTGTAGCTCACTCTCCACAGGAACTAATTTTGAAGCGCCAGAATGCTGTGAATTGTCTGTAAAACACTGTAGAAGAAACTCAGCATAGAACAGAAGGCATGCTTTCCTTAGGAAGAATGCTGATAAAATTTTAATGAAGTAACATGTTGTCATGGGGATTTGTTGCTATTCATTAATTCATTGTGCTTTTCCCCTATAGTTTTGCTGAAGTTGAGTGACAAATTGTCAAGCAGCGGTCTTAGAGGTTTAAAGTTTCTCATTGATAATCTAACTTTCCTGCAAATTGTTTTAAAGGCTCCAATGTTTATGAAATAAGCCTTCTGAGGTATTAGAGGGTTAGATTCAGTGGTGTGGGGAGAGTCAGGGGATGGGCTGTATTTACCATCTTCCCTCAACCACCTCACTAGCAGTCTGACTGTAATCTCCACTTCCCAGGCACAACCCCTAACATGTCTGAATATCTTCAGACACGCTCGTGTTATCAGCGTGCCCGTCTTTTAAAGAACAAAGCAACTGTCCTGAAAAATGTATGCCCTGGCCCACTGAGGGTGGGATGAAGAGACTGGCCTGAAGTCTGGGATGGGTATTGCTGCTCCCCAGGTCACTGGTATAAAATAAGCTTCTCTTGTGATCTGGGAACTTGGGTGTGAGATTTATGGTGATTCTGCTGCAGTTTGTTTGCATAGGGGAATTATCAAAACGACTCCCATCAGGTTGGTGAGTGGATATGGGAATCTACATTTACAAGAACCAAGTACATAAACCAGCCAGAACAGGTTTTCTTGACTGACATTTCAACAACAGCAGGGATCATATTCAGGTCATAAAACGGTAAGATACGTGGAGAAAAAAAGTGGCCTCCATTTGTTCACTCATTCATGGCTTTGGCTCTCATGAGCTGAGTGTTATTTCCATATGCAGTGTATGTTTCCATATCAGAGCACACCTTGTCTTAAGCTTTGCAAATGTTCATCCCCAGCTCAGACCTTTTTAGTGTTTGATGGCAAGATAATATTTCTGTGTATAAAATATCTGAAAACTGCTATGGAGAATGAGAAGAACCCGCTGCTTCAACTGGTTTCAGTTAGATCAATTGTTTCTTATTAGGGATATTATGAAGGTTTGATTTTTTTTTCTGTTTTGGGCAAATACTTTCAAGGTTTTCAGGAATAAGATGGTTCAGATTTTGCACAATGAAGCAATATACACATAGGAACACAATTCTAAAGTACAATATATTTCCCAGGCTTTTTTCCAGCTGTTTTTCAGATTTGATGATAATACTGCAACAGAAATAGCTAGGGTCTAACATCAGATGTGATCATGAAAATCCTCAAGATTTTAATTCTCCACTAATATAGAAGAAAGAAGATGGCGGTTTTAAACAGGCACTTTGAGGCATCTCTGTTTTCCCAGACTTCCCTAAATGTCAGCAGTGGATGTCCCCATTTCAGTCATGTAGCGGATGTGTAGGAGACAAAATTATTTGATGAATAGCATGATCTACATTCAGTTGTTCTAATAGTAACACCCATGGTTTTAAAGCAACACCTACAAGTAGAAGAACTTTTCCTTCCAAGGATCACTGTAAATTTCTCATTTCCATTTCTGTGCTAGTGCCCAGAATAATCTTTCCCATCCACCACAAACTGGAGCTCTAATTTGTTCAGCCTACTAGAAGCAGTCTTAAAACAATCCCATAAAATTTTAAATTTTACATCAGCTGTGGTTTCTCAGAGTTCATCCCAATACTGTGTTGTGTGCTTTATTCCCAGACCATTTTGCTGGAAATGATAAAACTGAGTACATCAGTTTAAAAGAAGTTACCTCAATAGTGACAAATGCCTGCTGAGTGAATTCACCCATCTGACAGGCCATGCTTTTCTGAAGAGTTGTCAGGTGGTAGAAAATTTGAAGCAGTTACTGCTGGGGCTGTACCACATCTAAACTAAGAAACTAAAGGTGTAAGAAATTCTTACTGATACCCATGCTGTCATCCAGTCTTGCTGGTCATGCTATGTCTTACCTGGGAATAGGATGACTCCAGAGATTTAGTTTGTCTCTTATTTCTTCATTTTCTCACTTCAGCGTAGTTAGAGTAAACCTGTAATTGAGAATCAATAGCAAAAACAGGCTCTGGAAATGAAATTAAAAAATTATAGCTGTAATTATGAAGACTTAAAGAGCCAAAAATTTGGGCTCTCGGTTTAATTTGTAGATTAGTGTAACTTTACACCAAGAGAATCCAGGGCAGAGCCTGCTTTGTTAGTATTAAATGGGGAGTTAAGCCAAATTATCCTGATACACACTTTATCAGAATCAAGCTTCCTGTGATCCTCCACCTAGATTTTCTTTGCTGTCTAGCCTTCTGCATCTAAATCCCCTTTTAAACAGACTTGGCTTTCATTTCAGTAGGACCTTAGCATAATTTGCACTTTAATTCTACCTTTTGTTAAATGATCTTAATGTCCTTTACAGGCATTAATTGATTAAGGCTCTGTCTGCTCTTAAAAGCAGATGCTTTTATCCTCAGTTTATCCAGGAGGATATTGAAACATATCCAAGTCAAGTAACAAGCTCAAGGTCACAGGAGGGGAGTGAAAGAAACTGGGAACTGAACATCCATGGTTGGATCTTCATGCTGCAGTCTCTGCACTTGACTGTGCTCATCAGCCTGTGTGTGCATGCAGGTCTGGATCCAGCAAGTTTTAGCGAAGCCTTGCAGTGAGATGTTATTAATTTGTTACCAATGCCTATAAATAAAATAAATGCTGAAATGATCCACACTTCTCTGTTGTCAAAAGCATCCCCATCTCTCACAATCCCTACTCACTGGCTGCTGACATTATTTCTTGGTTATTGGATGACAGTTCAGTGCCTTGAGTGTTCCTCTCGCTGTAGGGTTAGTAGGATAATTGACAAACCACAGGGACCAGATCCCTGGATTAGGATGACCAGACTGTCAAAACAGCCATGACAAACTCTCACATCAACTTGTACTGCAAGTCAAGTCTATGAGGAAAAAATGCACCTTGGCAGGGCCAGAAGGGAAGTCTTTAGTTTAAATATTTCCCCACTGCACAAAAAGCTACAGCAGGGGGAGGAGAGAGCATGGTTCTTGCTGTTTAATTCATAGAAAACTCTGTTACAGCAAGTCACAATTAATTAGAGTACTTGAGTAAACATTTTGGGGTCCTATTGTGTTTGCTTAATATGTTTACTGGAATGCATGACAGATGTCACTTCTGTTTCTTATTAGAGACTGACAAACGACTGGCTAGTCTGTGCATGTGAATTCATGGAGGGAATGTAGTCCTCATGCACGTACAGACAGGCAGATCAACTCACTTTTGCAAGGATGATATTAACATCTAAAAGTTTTGGGTATTATATGAATTAATTAGTGTTTACATAGGAAATTTGGCAATTTAAAGCATTATAGAAAGATCATTGTTAGTATTACTGAATAATAATCTTCAGGGTTTTTTTGCATTTAAATTTTAAAAAGAACACTTGAAAAAATAGTCAAATCATTTGCTTTCCTTCAAGTTACTTTTAACACTTCTCTTAGACTTTCAGAAATACAGTCACATGTCTTTAAAATGACAGCTAGACTGGCATCTGTTTATAAAAAAAGTGTTCTCTGTATGAAAATCTATATTGCAAAATGTTAAATGAAAATTGAAATGCAAATACAGAAGGAGGTTACTTAGTTCCTTTCAAATAACACATGGGATTGAGACACCTAGGATTAGAATTACTCAATTATTTTTAAAAATAAAATTTATAAATTGTTATTGAGTGAGCTTCTTGGTGTTTGGAGTATGATCAAGTGGGTTTAGAACAGTTAATCAGGTTGTGGATTTTTTTTTATTGAGAGTCACATTTAAGAAAGAAAAGTGAAGTTAGGAAAGAATATTCCACAAGCATTTCTTAATGTCACAGAATGCAAAAGAACTACTACAGTACTGAGGATGAGAAACCAAAGATAAATGTAGGAGGAAATGACATTTTCTGTATGAAAAATAAAATTACAATTTTGGTTTGCATTTCACAGAATTTTGTGACTTGTTTTACTTTTTTCTCTGGGAGGCAACTTTTCTGGTAGGGGAAAAGAACTGCCTCCTGAAGTTGACTGTTGTTCACTTAGATGCAATATGCTGTCAGATTTCTGGAATGACCTATTTGCAATTTAAGACTTTTCTAATTGTTGATAGTTTATTCTTTTTTTTATACACACAGCACAGTCCAATTATGGGACTCTTTAAAGATGGTTCCTATTCTATCCATTGATTAAGTAAAGCTTTTTAAGACCAGGCTGGATGGGGCTCTGAGCAACCTGATCTAGTGGGAGGTGTCCCTGCCATTGGCAGGGGGGTTGGAACCAGATGATCTTTAAGGTCCCTTCCAACCCTGACAATTCCATGATTCTACGTGCAAAATCAAGTTTATTCATGTGGTTACAGAAAAATCTGCAAAGAAAAAACAGAACTGGATTTATTTTTTTTCCCTCATGGTGCATAATTTCTTCCCCTCACGGTGCATAATGGGAACATCAAATACATCTAGACCTTTTAAAAAAATTCCTGATATATGTTC
Organism: Ceryle rudis; assembly: GCA_033439905.1. Lineage (NCBI taxonomy): Eukaryota > Metazoa > Chordata > Aves > Coraciiformes > Cerylidae > Ceryle > Ceryle rudis. Next base: position 49,899 of record JAAGNO010002566.1, read on the forward strand.
AAATAACTCTTAAGCTGTTGAATAAGACTTTGGAAAGAAAACCAATATAAGGGGCCTGAGTTGTACCATCTCCTAGAATCACTTTTAACAGTCCTGAGTTGAATGAAATTTCATTAGCTTCAGGGAAAGTTTGCTGAAGTCCTGTGTTGTAGGAGTAGAGTCTCCTTTACTGAGAGAGGCAAATAAAAAGTTTATTTTTGGCCTTAGGCCAGTTCTGCTTATTACCTGTGAAGCTCAGTATCAGTGGGAGGTTTGAACAAAACCTCCTTTCTTTGTCCAGCCTGCTGGTTCCTTTACTAACATTGTTCTTCTCGGTGTGGTAAAGCAAATTTGGCAGTAGGGGAGGGGAGTCAGCAACCTGTAGTCATGGGGTTTCATTACGCCAGCTGGATCCTTACTTACAGCAGGCATTAAGAGATGTTTTCACAATATGTCTCAATCATTTTCAAGATTAGAATTATCTCAGAATTAAGATTCAAAAGATTAAAGCAAGCTGGAAGTATTCAGGACTTTGCAGGGTTGCATGTGTCAGCCTTTAAAGGGTTTGCAATGGGAAGCAATCCAAAAACAGGAAAGAGCAAGATAGGAGAGAAAATTTTGTGAAGGCTTAATCAAAGATCTTGCAACCATCTGAAGGAAAATATAATACCAAGGTAAAGCAAAACCTGACCTCACATTGTGATACTTAGCCTAGATCTGTTTTTCAGTTCCAGGAAAAAAATATGTAATTACCTGGAAACTTACTTTTCTTGCTTATTATTATGTGCCTTCACACACTCTCTGATGTCAACAGTTCCCCCAGTGGGCATATCTCAAAGTTGCAAGTAAGTTTCTAGCCTGATTATGTACAAGGTCTTGAAATTCTGTAAGAAATTCTATTCTTATTACATTTTTCATCTGTAATTGGAGGGAAGGGAAATTAGAGACATTCTCCTCCTCCAACAAAATTATAGATATTTTGGTTACCTGATACTTTAAAAATGCAGCATATGAAAATTTAAATGTTAAGCATTTTTTTTTTTAAACAAAGTCATTCCAAGTGAAAAATCTGAAAGTTTCCTTTCAGAGATGATGGCTTGAAATACATAATTGTTTTTCCATGCACTTTTTTTATTTTCTGCACAAAATAAATCTGTGAAACTAAACTAAATTTATGAGACCTTTGGTTCTCACAGATCCACTGTAATATGAGATATTCAAAAATATTTGCATCAGGAAACTTTAAATACCATATAGCATGTTCTGAAAGGATAATTTGAGTTTTGTAGCTAACTTCTATACTGTGATTCAACATTTCTGATTCAAGTAGATGTATATTATTGGGAAAATGAGAGTGTTGCCAAATTCATGTGGGATACAAGGAAATATGTCACATAAAAGAATGACATCATTCAACGTGGCAGAAACTGCAGAGATAGAATTTGAATAATTTTTTTGCTACCCGCTACAAGCTTTTCCCGGCTAAGGCTTCCTCCAATATAGCACAATTTAAAATATCTCACTAGAAGTAACTTTTAAACTGTTTTCTTTCTTGTGTACATTTTCTCAGCAGTGTTATTCACTACCGCGTGCCTAAAATAACCATCTATTAACAACAAAATTATAACTCTTCATGTTAGACTACATACAGTGATATTACATATTACTGATCCTTCTTGTGTTTTATGCAATTAGCAGCACATCTAGAGACCTACCTGGTAAATGTCAAGGAACATCAAACTGGTGGAATTGTAGACACCCTGATTTCAGGAATTGATGAACCTGATGCTAATAACTGTCAGCAGTGACATCCCAGATCAGCATTAATTCACTTACCAATGTGTTACACCAGTAGAGTGTAAGCCATCAAAGCAACACCAAAACTTCCTCCCTAAACAAAAACCTTCTTATGCCTGGTGACTTACTTCAGCTTTTTGGTAAGATAAAACAACCGAGATCTCTGAAAGCAGAAGTCAAGTCAGTGGAGTGTTAAGAATACTGGGGAGTATTCAAATGGATAATATTCTTATTCTAATTATTTAATAGCTTAAAAACATAAACACACCAAAAGAGACTGAAGCCCCTTAACTATCTGCATATAAGAAACCCACATGGATGTTATGAAGAAATGAGGTTCAGCCCATATGAGGTATAAATCAGGACAGCACTAATGGAGAAACATTTTGCATGAAAACTATTTTCCATTTATAAAAACAGCCCTGTGTTCTTAGAAATTTACCCTCAAACTAGGAACACTTTTTCATGCCATGAATTGGACTTTTAATCAAAAGCAGACATTGAAAGGAGGTTAGTCAAAAGCAGACATTGAAAGGAGGTTAGTCAAAAGCAGACATTGAAAGGAGGTTAGTCAAAAGCATCTGACCCAACTTCTATTTCTCTTCTTATCCCATCTGAGCTGAAATATATAAAGCTGAGTGAGGTTGAAGGTTGCTCAAGGTGCGATTTGGATCCCGATAGAAATCTCTCCATATCCACTGGCTAATTCAAAGATGTGTATCAACTTGCAACTACCTATAGCTAAAGGATCTTTTAGCTCAGACAATGAAGAAACCAGTTTTTATTCAGTAGCTGTTTGGGATAAATTATCAGCAGTTTTTCTGCATCTGGTCTTCAGTTAATGAGGCCAGATCCATTTGCTTGAACTGTTAAAAGCAGGGATCACATTTCCTTTTCATTTTTTGCCTGTCTTAGAAGCAAGATCAGAATTGTGCAGAGCTAAAAAATATTTTTTTTAATTACACTTGGTAATTAATAACACAAATTACACGTACTTATAAACCAACAATATCTGTGGTTTTAAAAGGAGTTTAAAAAAATCCCATGAATTCCAGCTCAACATTCAAGCCTGAATATAGTGGAAGATTCTGACTTTAGCTCCAACAATTGCATGCATTTGTTGAGATCTGTCGAGAAGCCAAACTGGGATGAATGTAAAGGTCTCCCATTAAGTTCCCACTGTTAACCCATAAGGTCTTGTCTTCAGCCTGAGTACTGCAGGCAGCACTTTGGCAGCATTGCACAGGATCTCAGGGACCTCATCTTACCAAAGTCAGTAGAAATTTTCTATTAGCAGTCAATTAATTCAAATAGAAGTAATTATGCCGGATATGTAAACTGCCAGCCCAACAGGGAGTCAGAGCAAATGCTTACCTTCCTGCAGAGTACAGGTAAGCTGAAGTAATTTGCTAGCTACCTTAGGTTTGACTCCATGTGACATCAATGTCAGATGGGGACATTTGTCTGAATGTGCTTCTGCTACTTGATTGCATTTATTAGATGTATCAATCATGCATTTTCTGGATTGCTTGTGATCTTTATGATCAGTATATAGCTGTTACAAATCATACCTGGTGTGATACTGGAAGGGAGGTTGCAAATATGCTTCTGTTCTTTCATGCTCACTTTTTTTGTTGTCTCAGCCACACTCATTCTGGTGTTTTCCACTCTTTACTGAGCCTGGTGAGAAGTCAGTTTTCTGAGCATGTTCATAATATGCTACATTTTTTTCTTCCTTGAAGGAGCTCAGCTTGACCCAAAACCACTCACAAGACCAGCTGGGAAGAAAAAACAGGGGTCATACCTAAAGTTTTATCTTTGCTGTACTGGATTCTTCCCTTTTCCACACCCACAAATTGTGTACACTCAACAAATTACACAATGGAGTATGGGATGGTTTCTGAGGAAACACGTCCCCACCTAGCCCAAGGCGGTATCTTTTTACACAAAGGCAAGTTGTAACCTTGCTGCATCTTCCACTAGTGACTTTGAAACAGTAGCATTTAACAGTATTTTTATCGCTGACATTGGTTTGTTTATTATAAGGCTGAGGAATTTTCAAGTTTGGAAATGCCCAGCACTGGAGAAGTAATATTTACTATTAAAGATGGTGCAGTAAATTAAAAAGGCAGCTGCCTTTTGGAATAGCACCAACATGGGCATTTTCCTTTTCTGAAAGTTTTCCTTCTCTACTGCTCCTCCTGCTAAGTGCCTGCAGTGTGTCTCAGTGCAGGAGTCCACAAAGGCACGGGTTACCTCCCATTGCTCTCAGCAGAATTATTTTTATTCAGAAGAATCATTTGCAGCAGTGAACTCGTAATGTCACCTACAAGGAAATCCAGCTGTAATTGAAAGGGTATATGAAATTAAAACTGAAATCGGGAAGTACCACAAAGAAAAAAACCTAGCTATGTCTGTGCAATTTATATCTATTTATATCTAACTATAGTTCTACACATTTTTATTTGTATGTGACCAAACAGGGAATAATTAAGACACATGCAGACACCTATAATATAAACGTTTTTTTGCTTGCTATTGTTTGTGCTGTGTGCTCATGAGCTTTAGTTACATTTTGAAGAACCAGTGAGTTAAAATTGCAAATACCTCCAGATCTGAGTCTGCCTTGAGCAGCCTTTTTGGTTCTGATTCCTGACCTACTTTAGAGGTTTTATATATTTTTTTGCTGAAGGTAGCACCCAGCTTTTCAAAACAAGAAATGCTGAGATAGAGAAATATTTCTAAAAAATAACTTAATTTGAGAGCAGTCAGTAACTATAAACTATGTAACTTCTGGGAATGAAGTACTATATCAAACCTAAGGTCCAGCGATTTTGTTTCTCTAGGTAAATATGCAGTGACTTGAACTAGATAGTACAGTGAGAAATGCAGGCAATGGAGGAGGGAGAAAAAGATGAGGAGAGCGGTACCTCACCCACTGTTACTGTGCATTGCACTGACTTATGTGATGCCAACACAGGCACAGGACAGTTTCCATAATGGCCACAACAGTTAATCAGAGAGAAAGGGTGGATGATGAGAACACCAGAAGAGAAAGCATGAAATACAAATCCATGTCTCAAGACAACATTAACTAGATTTGCAGTCCTAACCAGTGATGGGTGCTTTTATTAATTCCTGGAGATATGTTTGTCTTTCTCATTCTTTTAGTCAAATAATGAAGCCTAAAGTTTGTAGGTACTGTACAGAGCAAAAGAGAAACTTGTTCTTTGAGTGTACCATAATAAAAAAATATTTTTGTGTGTGTGATGCAGATGCTGCCATTGTTGTATATCCAGAGAAATCACGCTAAGTAAAGCAGCTCCCCATCAATGACTTTCTGTTTCACTGAACTTTTTTTCCATCATCTGTCATCTTAATGTGTGCAATACTCAGAAGTCAGAATCAAAAGAAACAAGGGAAATATATATCCTTTAGGCCCACTCTCTGCTAATTTCAATGGCTATCCATCATCTGAATGCTACAGTGATAGGATTTCAGACAGCTGATTAGACAGAGCTTTGGCAATAGTAATGTAAAGTAAGACGCTATTGTAGTTAATATATAATTTTCTGGAGATCAGAGCTTTGCATACAAAACATTGATATGGATATGTGTTATTTAATTTAATATTTATCAGATTATATACAGAAAATAGACCATCTCCAGCACAAGCAGAATGCCTGCAGATCTATAAAAGGGAAAAAAAATCTAGCAGATTTCCAAATAAAAATTCAAATAGGCTTTAACTTTTACAGCTTTGCGTACCAATAGGTAGATTAAAAGTTAGCTTGAAAAAATGCCTGAGGGACCAAACAGTTGCTTAATGAGGATACATGGAATGAAATTAAAATGCAGCCCTAATAAAGATAAATTAAAAATGTAATGTTAGCAAAGTCATATTATTTAAATCACATTCCCATCTATAAAGTGACTACATTTGGCCTATCTGGAAAAACAGAATGAAGAAAACATACACAAACCCTCTAATGATCTCCCAAATCTCAAAGGTTGACTTCAAATTTATGGAATAGGATTTAGCCCACAGAGAATATGAATGGTTACATATAGTGCAGAAAACCTCATTTCAACTTAGCAAATCTTCAAAGCTGTCTTCCCAAAAGGGCTGGATGTGCATGTTTTGGCTAGTGAGAAACAGATTAGTTTTGCTAAATATTAATAAACCTTTCCTATGTGCTTTAATACTTGTTATATTCTCATGCTGCTTTCCTTAGCAGTTAGTGTCTTACTGATGTGACACAGGTATTCCTTCCACTGTACAGTCGTAGTGACACTGAGCACATAGATGTTAAAAATAAGATCTACCAGACTCAGAGCTAAGTTGACAGATGTATACTTCAGCAGCAGCAAGTACTTCATCAGACATACCTCTCATTCAGCTCAGCCCTATGACCCTATTGTTTACTATATTGCACTGAGATGTGCTAACGTATGGTCCACGATCTTCTCCTGTCTCAACATGAGTGAAGACACTGCCTGTCTAGTGACTTCAAGGAAGCAGGATTAGGCCCTGTTGGTGCTTGTCTGTAAGCTCATTTGGAATATATGAAACCTATCCCCTCCTGTCTTTTCTCTCCCCAAATCTGTGTCATGCCACCTGAGAACAGATTTCCTGCTGGGTTAATTACCTTTAATTGTGACACTTACCCTTATCAGCCTTCTCATGATCTGATATGAATGCAGATGGAAGAGACAATAATTTTAATGGAACTAGAGACATATTAAAAAGAACTTTATTGCAGACTTTCTTCTGCTTCCAGTAATGTCTGTAATGAAGTTCTCATTGCCTTCAATGAGAAGTGTCTAATAAGTGATGAAATTTTTACTTCATGAGTCCCCCAGTGTTCATTAAACTTTGCCCTGTAATGTTTGCATACTTTGTGGTGTGGACCAAGTTTTCTTTCTTTTTGTAATTTCCTTTGGTTTGTATTCAGGGAATTTAGCTGATTAAACATTTAGTATGTTTAGTTATTCTGTTGAAATGAACAGGACTTACACACCCTAATGCGTCACTGATTTCTTAAGAATGTAAACTGAATATCTCAGATAAGAGAAAATATTTACCTACTAGTCTTCAGCAGTGTCCAGTTGGAAATATTTACCAAGAAATATAAGAAATAAAATATAAGAGTGATCCTTCCCATGACACATTATTGCAGCCTCTGGCCAGTATTGGTGTAGGGGACTTTTTAACTCAGGTTTTCAACTGAAGTATCATTAATTTACCTCATTCCTCTTTGAACATGTTCACAATAGCCCATGGTAGTGAGTTCCTCAGTTCAGCCACATGAAAAAGTTATTATTTATTTGTTTTAAACTTGCTGCCTGATAATCTCCTTGTGAGTCTTTTCCTTCATTTTCTTTAGCATCAAGTAAACTTTATTTATCACATCCCCTCTCAGTTATTTTTGCCACAGTAATCAAGTCATAATCAAGGAACACTGAAGGTTTTCTCTACCTCTGACCAACTTTGAGCACCTTTCTTTGTACTTTTCCTAGGGGTGACAGATTATGATTGAGAGAAAATTAACTTTATCCTTCATTCAGTGTAGGGGTTTATACGATCATATGCTGGTTTTAATTTTGATTTCCCGAATAATTCCTATATTTTTGAAGGAACTGACCATGACTGTGAAGGGAGTGAAGTAAAAAAAAGCGAACATAACTCATGGCTGTTTGGCAAGTGCTTTATTCCTCAACAGCTCTGCCTCCTCAGGTGGCAAATATAATACCAGAAATAGTTCTGGGGCTCTGTAAGGTGGAAGTTCAGTGCAAGGTATCTCACGCAGTCCTAATAAGAACAATGCTGGTATACACAAGCTTGCCACACCCTGACATGATATATATAATACTCCATTACATGATACAGCAAAATGTGTTCTGTGGATATGGAAGGAGACATGCTGAAGAAAGTCTTCATCCTACATTTGAAGTGACATTTCTTTTATATAAAAAGCTGGTTGTAAGATTGAGAAAAATCACTAAGAACAATTTGCTGTATAGTAAAACACTTCTCACAGAGCTGAGACAGCCGTTAGCACAGCAGCATGCAGCATGTACTGCTCCGAGTCTTATTAGAATTCTGGTGAACAAGCTTCTACAATTATGATTTGATTTTAATTAGTTTAGATATTAACAGAATAGGCCCCAGCAGTCTTTAAATGTCACTGAGTTTCCCAGAAGGCCAAGGGTGTCTCAGCCATCTCTCTTGCTTTGTCCAAAGGGCCTCTGGGAAACCAGGAAAAAGCCAAGAAATATCAAAGATTCCAGTATACCGTGGTCACCCACACTAATCAGCACTGGGTCTGTTAAGTGTCTCTTTGACTTACATTACTAAACCTTTTAAAAGAAGCACATTTTAATAAATTCCTGAAATTACCCACTAAGGGTATATGTAACATTTAGCACATTATTATATACACTGCAATGAGGTTCATCAATCAATCAACACAGTGCAATGTGCATGTTTTAAGCTACTTCACAGAAGAGGCTGTTGTTGAGAACTTTTCAAAACACATCGGTACAACTCTGCTGGGGTGTTAATTAATTAGGAAGAAGGTGACTGGTGCCATTCTGCACTGGGAAAATATTACCAGTTTGATTCCAACTGTGGAGCAGATATTTTTTTAGCTGAAGCAGTTGATTTGCTTTTGTCAAGCTGAGAGATTGAAGGGTCCTTGAGGAATCTGAGGGCCTTCACTGTCATTCAAGTCAGTCCTTTAGCTCTAAGAAGAAGAAAAAAGAAATGCAGAGCTAAAATAGTTAGTATGGAGGTAATTTAGTAGACAAAACACCATGTCAAATATTATTTTTATTATACAATTAAAATTAGTTGCTAGACTTAAAAACGGCCCCAGTATATTATTTATCTAGGGTTCAAGAAAACTGAGACCCATCTCCAAACAGCCATCTGAATGTGAACTGAGGGTCAAAACTCTTATTATTATAGTAGATTCTGTCTCATATTAGCTGTCTAAACAAAGGAAATTGTGCCCTTTGAGTTTCATTAGAATATTGAAGACTTCTGCTCACAGCTGCTGGGTATGACATAAGAGATGCATAAACCTCTTCCCTTCTGGAGGAGCATCTATAGGTTAGGCAAGACACTGTACAGTATTGCAAATTACTGTGCTAAAGGAATTTAACTGATGCCATAATATCCAGCTTCTTCTCCACTACACTGTGTGTAACATAATCTCAGAGATACTATCTATGGTGTCTAGGCCTCAAATTCCCCAAGCACTTAATTTTTACAATAGCCTCTACATAGTGGTTTAGAGGTTGCAAGTCAGTGGACTCAGTATGAGCAGCCTGTCAAATCAAGATTACTGACACATACTAAATTCTGTAGACAATAACATGTCAAGGAATAAGACATTAGTATAATCTCTGGCCATCAAAGTGATCAAGTAGAAGTAAGAGCTGACTTGACATGAGTTCAAGAGAAAGCTCTAAGTGCCAGCTCCTTACCTGACTTATTAGCAGGAGCAAAGCTGTAAGATCACATACCTAAATGCTTGAGATACCTTCCATGTTGTGACAAGAGGAGCTACAAAACTACCATGAGGAAAAAGGGAAATAAAATATTCTCTGGGGTGGAAAAACTGTTCCTGTCTAGAATCCCTTTTTTCCTTGGCCCTGAAGCCAAGGTTGGCAATGTTGTACTTGCCTCCAAGACATATAGTTATCTTCTGTATGAATCTTTCTTTTTCCAGTCAAAAGCTGGTGAATACCACCAGAATGGTGTTTTCCTGGCATGAAACTAAGAAAAGCTTCATGTGTGCCAGAGAAAGCCATGTAGCAATCTTTGAGGTTACAAAGCATACTGTGATGGATTGGAGTACCATGTAAGGATGGAATTCAAATCTGAAGCATTTTGGTCCACATCTACTGTGAGTTATGGGGTGTCATGTGCTATCCTCGTGCTTAGGCTCTGTCTGGAAGATTTCTTATTGGTACAGACCACAGCTTTGACGGAGAACATGCCAGCAGTAAGGTAGAAGAGCTGATAAGCAGTTGGGCATATTGGATCACTCCCTGTCCTGTTTTATTTAGTATCAGTGGTAACTATGAAATGCTGGACATTGGTTTCAATGAGAAGTATACACTCAGTCATTGCTAGTTTGCCAGATAATAAACACCTAGCAATTTTTAACCGAGGCAGGAGTGTCTTCCTGAAACTGCAACAGTCTTACTTAGGAGGTGCATAGCAGAGAAAGGTATCACAGGTCAAATAATCTTGACATGGGGAATTGTATTCAACTTAACTTACCATCGATTATCAAAATCTTTTGTTTACTGAATTAAAACTTAGGGAAACATCTTGTCTCCCCCTTACTCAGACTAAACTTCAGTCAACACCTCTTCTTCCCTCTTCCTAGTTTCATTCATAGCTCTCTTTTTTTATGATGTGTGGTCCATTTAGCCCATCCCAATTCTTCTGGCGATGTGCTGGGTGGCACAGGAGGCTGGAGTCATGCTTCTAGTGGATTCTAGGTCTTTGCCTCTTATTCATTTTCCTCTGCTCATCTTGGGTCCTTCATAGACTGCCGTCCCTCAGGGGTGTTTCTGACCCTCTTTGCCATAAAACTGGAGACCTGTGAGCTGTTTGTTCTGCCAGTTTGTGGAATTTCTGGACCTTAAGTCACCAGTACTCCAAGCCTCATTCTTATGATCTGTGGCTAACACAGTTTAGCTGAGACTGGGCATGTGTGTATGCTTTTATATGTCTGTCATTTTGTTCCTAATGACTTTTCATCATATTTGTCATTGTTGACGTAATTTGAGAGATTATCATGACATCATCATTTCAATGATATCAAATTCCCGGAAATGTCATTAACTAGCTCAGTAAAGAGAGAAAAAACTTTTTTTTTGTGATTACATAGAGACGCAGTTGCAGTATGAACTCAACATGTGAGTATTAGCGAGTCTGCAGAGAAGGGGCACTGTGTACACCATCAGTGGGAAAATCTCAGTGCTTTCAAGTCCAAGACATCAGAAAGTCTGAACTCATCACTTCAAACCATAAGAAACCAGGCTTTGTTGCTTCCATTGTTCTTGAAAGTAGAATCATAGCATCATAGAATATCTCAAGTTGGAAAATTCCCATAAGAATCACAAAATGGTAGGGCTTGTAAGGGACCTCTGGAACCCCCCTGTCAAGGCAGGTTTATCTAGAGAAGGTCTCCCAGGAACATGTCCAGGCAAGTTTTGAATGTATCCAGAGAAGGAGACTCTACAATCTCTCTGGGCAACTTGTTCCAGTGCTCCATCCCCCTCAGAGAAGTTCCTCCTCATGTCTAGATGGAACTTCCTATGTTCAAGTTAGGTGTCTATTATACCTTGTCCTGTCACTGGGCACCACTGAAAAAAGACTGGTCCCATCCTCCCGACACCTACCCTTTAAGTATTTATAAGGATTGATAAGATCCCCCCTCAGTCTTCTCTTCTCCAGACTAAAAAGACCAAACTCCATCAGCCTTTCAATCATGGAGTCTAACTCCCTGATCTTTGCAGGACTAAATCATATGACTAAGTGCATCGTCCAGACACTCTTTGAACTCTGACAGGCAAGTAGAAGTAGCTGGTGAATATCTTTGCTTGCAGAGGAGCTTCTCCAGCATCATATGCCATAGCAGAGTTGTTCTGAGTTAATTTGGAATACATTTTTTTCCTTCTGACTCTATATTCTCTTTTAATTGTAAAATGTAAGATTGTTTTTATTTTATATTGAAATAATTTGGGTTTAACTACTACACTACCCCAAAACTGATGGATTAGTTATACTGTTCATACATCTACTCTTACTTCAATCGTGTAGACTTTGACTTTATCTTACAGCCTTACAGCAGGGAAGTGGCTCAGCTTCTGAACTACTTTTGTTTGATTTGCAAGTAGAAAATTATGTAAGAAAACAATTAACTTGCACCATGTAAGAGCTGTGGTTCTTTATACCAAATTCTTTGGCCTATTTCCTAGTACTCACTCAGGGCTTCCTCTTTGTTTACATATATAGGTTGGATTCTGGCTTGAGGCATCTCACAGCTGATCAAGGACTGTGCAGAAGTTGTGTATCCTTTTGATTAGCTCAGGCAGGTGTTGCGTGAGAGTTGCCTCTACCTTCCAGTACTCCCTTTACTTTGTTCTCATTTGTGGATATTCATGAAGCAACATACTTTGGACCTCTGGTTTTGGGAGAATACTGACATCCATCCATCACCCACATATTTGTATTATAAAACAATTTTAAAATACAAAGGCAAAGAAGCTTTAGCTCTTCAACAGTTTTCCCCAAGTTGTTTCCTCTTATTCCTTGTCTACTCTGAGCCTGAGGACAACACAGCCCAAGGTCTGAACAGCACAGGTAGTTACAAAGGATGCTTGGATCTGCCTTTTCATGGGGTTCAGCTGAAGCCTATGCTCATCTATGAACAAACTCTCTTCACATGGCACCATTTAGCAGAACAGATGTCACCAAATTTATGTAATTAGCTCTATTCTGACTTCTAGTCAGGAATATTTGCTACTGAAGCTACAGGTCTGGTGTGTCATAAGCAACAAGAGATCAGTCTTCAGCACAAGTCTTTCTTCTCTTGTTTTCAGTCACTCTTAGCTTTTGTCTAAGTGAAGATATTTGATAGAGGAAAAGCAACTGAGATGTGTTACATTAAAGAGCCTATCACTGACAGTGTTTTATATTTAATTACAGCTTTGATTCCTGTTTGAGAATAGCTATAAGGCATCTATTGTTTACAGTCACCTCTTTCTCATTAACTACAGAAAAACTTTCTGTCTTTTATTTTTTTTTCCCCACTGGCATTTTTTGCTACTGTGAAACAAACTGTGACAATTCTGAAAGTTCGATGTATAGCAGACTTTTTTTTTTTTTTTTTGAGGGATCATTCAGATATATCTTCAACCAGATTTTGCTTTCCAAAGAAATATTTCCTTATCAAGAATAACAGACTTACCTTTTCTATTCCTCTGGACAGAAGCTAAAATTACAGTTACTACCCATCCAACCTGCTTAACAACTGGAAATCTTGTCCCCTATATGACAGATACCTTTTTTATTAAAGCGAGCACACATCAATTATGAATAGCAGTTTTACTTATGTCAACTGTTTTGTTGCACAGGAGGATTTATACAAGGGTAGGAGGATCCCATGAAGGTGTGAAAATTAGGAAAAAAAAATCTATTTAGTAGAAAAAGTTAAAAGAATATAAGGTATTGATTCAATGATAATTTGTGATACATATAGGTATGATAAAAAAGATACAAATAGATTAAGAGCTAACATGCTTGTGAGAGATACAAATTTAAGAAGACAGTGATGCACAGCCCCAGAAACTTAATCACAGATAACGACGAATCTGAAAAAGCCCCTGTGAATATTTTCTATGTAAAATTAGTCATTTATTTTCATTTTAAGAAAAGAATACAGTCAACTCTAAGTATACATAATTGTAATTGTAAACACATAATTAGCAACTGTAACAATGACTTAAATGTTAAGAAACCACATCTGCTCCCCAAATTACTGTTTGCTGCTAGAATTCTCCCCTTCTGTATATTGCTAAACAAAAACGGCCACGGCTCATTCTCTGTCCTTGAGACCAGCTGGGAGGAGACAGCTTGCATCCATATGCTTAGACACTCTTCCTCCTGAAAATAGAGTGGCTGCATCCCACCTGCCACTTGGAAATGGCTTCTGTATTGTTAACCCCTGAACAGCATTCAGACACTGCCTGCATGGGTATTAGCTAACAGGGACCAAAACTATGGCTGGGAGCATTTAGACAGGTCAGGATGATCACAGGATGATGCCCAGGCCTCTTTTCTTGTTCCTCCTGGTGAGAAGGACTGGTAGATAAATAGAACTTGGGAACTAAGAACTGGATGGAAGAATCAGTTCAGAAAGAGCTATTTATGTGCACAGGGAATGGAGGAAGTCACTGTAGAAACATGAATCTCAGCTAAGCAATATGCAAAAAACGGAAGGAAGATAGGGTCACCAGAGATCTCATAGTGGACACTAGAACCCTGAAATACATACCTAGCCCACAGACACTTTCTTCAATACCCTGTTGTGTCCAAAATTTTAAAAATAGGATATGGAACTTTTTCTTGTCCCCTTTTTCAAACCAACATGTAGAGAGATAGATGCGCCATATACCTGCCAACATTATGATAAAAGTTAGAGATGAACCACAGTATCAATCCTTATTCTAGACTTATAAAACTCAGTGCAGAAAATATGTGCCCTCAAGTGATGTTTGCCACATCCCATCATTGTCAGTTGGTAAATGGTGAATGGGAGAGGTACCTGAGGACTTGGGGAAAGCCAATGTCACTTCAGTCTTCAAAAAGGGTAAGAAGGAGGACCCAGGAAATTGAAAGACAACCATCACTGCCCCATCCCTGGAAACATGATGGAACAGTTCATACTGAAGGTCATCTCTAAGCACACAGAGGAAAAGAAAGTTATCAAGAGAAGTCAGCATGGATTCACCAAAGGGAAATCATGCTTAACTAATCTGATAGCCTTTTATGATGGTGTGACTAGCTGGGTAGATGAAGGGAGAGCAGTGGATGTCATCTACCTTGACTTTAGCAAGGCTTTTGACGCTGTCTCCCATAACACTTTCATAGGTAAGCTTAGGAATTGTGGGTTAGATGAGTGGACAGTGAGGAGGATTGAGAACTGTGTGAACAACAGATCTCAGAGTGTTGTGATCAGCAACACAGAGTCTGGTTGGAGGCCCATAGCTAACAGAGTTCCTCAGGGGTCAGCGCTGGGTCCAGTCATACTCAATATATTCATCAATGACTTGGATGAAGTGCCAGAGTATCCTCAGCAAGTTTGCTGATTATACAAAACTGGTAGTGGCTGACAAACTGTAAGGCTGTGCTGCCATCCAGTGAGATCTGGACAGACTGGAGAGTTGGGCAGAGAGGAACCTAATGAAGTTCAACAAAGGCAAGTGTAGAAACCTACCCCTAAAGAGGAATAACCCTATGCACCAGTACAGGTTATGCACTGACTTGATGGAAAGCAGCTCTGCAGAGAAGGACTGGTGGACAACATAACCATGAGCCAGCAATGTTCTCTTGTAGCCAAGAATGCCCATGGTATTCTGGGGTGCATTAAGAAGAGTGTGACCATCAGGTGGAGAAAGGTTCTCATCCCCCTCTACTCTGCCCTAGTAAGGCTACATCTGGAAAAAAACCAAACTGAAATGCAGGAAGTTCCATGTCAACATAACAAAAAACTACTATGAGGGAGCCAGAGTCCTGGAACAAGCTGCCCAGAGAGGTTGTGGAGTCTCCTTCTCTGGAGAGATGCAAAACCTGCCTGGACATGATCCTGTGCCACCTGCTTTAAGCAGGTGGGTTGGACTAGGTGATCTCCACATGTCCCTTCCAAACTCTACAATTTTGTAATTCTATGAAATGTTCCCTCCAACCTGTTCCCCTTTCCTGATCCCAAAAACCAGTAAACTGAAAAATATCATTATTTTACCCTCACCTTTCTTTTACTATATTGACTTTTTACAAGACCATGTAGTGATAAGTCAAGGGATAATGCCTTTACACTGAAAGGTGGCAGATTTAGATTAGATGGGAGGAAGAAATTCTTCACTGTGAGGGTGGTGCTGTACTGGAACAGACTGCCTAGGTGGTGGATACTCTGTCCCTGGAAGTGTTCACAGACAGGTTGGATGGGGATTTGAGCAACCTGATCTAGTGGGAGGCACCCCTACCCATGGCAGGAGGATTGGAACTAGATGATCTTTAAGGTCCCTTCCAACCCAAAATATTTTATGATTCTATGAATCTTGTATTCTCAGCACCATCTTTCAGCACACTGTATATGAATACATATATTAAGAGTCAAACAGTGTATTTAGGTAAGTTATAAAGATTCCTTCTCATCCCAAGGAGCTGGCACAGAAACCTCATAGTGTTTTTGCTTCTTTTCTTGTACAGAAGTAGGAGCTTGACTGACTTACACCTCTATCAGAACTTAGTCATGATATGTCTGTTTTCTTAAGGGAGTTTTAACTATCACTTCTCTTTGGCTGTCTGTTAAGAGTGTTCTTCCTGGGTCTTTCTCTGTGGAAATTGCATCTGTGGGTTACTTTGCCCTATTTCGCAGCTACAAGAGCAGCAATCCCAGTTACCCATAAATAAAAGGAAAACTAAGAAATGTTAAACTGCTGTTCACTGTGCCTCAGCTAGACCTTTCCTTGCAAAGGGGCAATGGGAATACTTATTTTTCCAGTGTTACACTGTCAGAAGGAATACTCAGGCAGAATGCAATGATATGCTGCTTATAAAAGTCTCTACTCACAGATGAGGGTTGTGGAGTTTTCTCTTTTCTTAATTTGTTTGTTTGTTTTGTGGTTTTGTTTTGTTTTGGCTTGGTTTTTTAATTGTTTTTAAGGTCTTATTATGCCCTGCTATGGAACAGCAAAGCCCCACAAAGAATTACAGCCATAATCATCTGAAGCAGCCAAAGTATCCAGGTAGTATGTGCTAAATAAGGCAGGATAAATCCAGCATCATTCAGTTAGCAAAGGGCTCAGTGGATTAGGTTTACAGCAGTTGGAAAGTGAACAAACACTTGAATTTCTCTAGAAACTCAAAAAAAAAAAAAAAAAAAAAGAAAGTTATTTCCTTTCTAAATATTCTCCATATCACACCTTCCCTTCTGTAGACCAATTGTTTTTGCTGAAAACTTCTTAAAACTGTTCCCCTTTGTACAGCTCCACTCCACAGAGACACTTATTTTTTTTTGCTTTTGAGGTGGAATGGGAGAAAGGTGACAAAATGCAGAATTTATAAAGGCAATGAAGTGCATGGAAGACAGTCCCCCAGCTACTCAGCCATGCAGGCAACCTCACTTTGTCCTTATTGGCCTTTCATGTCATGGTGATATCAAAAAAATGAGGAAAACATTACTTCCAACCTTTGTTCTGTTAGGTTTGAACTCAGAGACTAGAGGGCTTTCCAGTGGTATGTGAACCCAATGCCAGCAAATACTACAATAAAAATATTAAACAAGTAAGGCTGTGAGGAATGAAGAAGGCACTGTCTATTTGTTTTGCACTGTGAAAAACCTTTAGAAGGAGCAGGGGAAGGGAGGTTTTGTTTACATGTGTCACTCCATCATGTTGAGCTTTTGGATTGTTTTGGTTTTTTTGGTTGTTTTTTTTTTTTTGTTAAATTATATTACAATTCTCAGATGAAGGGGTAGGAAATATTATTTCAAAATCTGAAAAAGGTTGTCAAAACATTTCTAACTGTGCTTTTAGTGTGGGGATGGCTGGGTAGTGAAGCTGGCCACACACAAAAAAAGCAGGGTTTACTGCTTTGTTGAAAAAAGTAACTCTTTTCTGTCTTAATATCTCCTTTCTGAAGTGACAAACCCGAACTGTATAGCAAAAGAAAGAAGGTAACAGAATGCTCAGCTCTGTCTGAAGTCTAGTGCTATGTGAGTCCATGGTCTTTGGCACACCATTTTTCGTCGCCTGCATGGGACCTCTCTGTCACAAATTTCATATTGATCATCAGACCTGTAGAAGAAGTATAATTTTCTATGAAACTTTTAACCCATTTTGAGCATTTTGACATATTTGGCCATTTTTTCCAATGAAAAACCTTCCTCCATTATAAGAATCATTAAGTGTGTGAGAACAAGTAAGTAAACCCGAAGAAACAGAATTTCAAAAGAAAGTAACCCACTTTTCCCCAGGAGCATACATGAAAAACAAGGATTTCTCCATCCAGACTTACTCTATTTTTTCTGCTTTTTGAGGCAGTTCAGCATGGGCTTGGGAACACACATTCCCAGAGCTTCAAATACACTTTCACTGATAAGGCTCTCCAAGCTCACAGATCTACTTATAGTGCTGCCACTAAAGATCTGGAAGATTAACCCAATTCTGAAGTTGAAGACTGCCTATTACAAATCCCTCTCAAAGAATATAGGAGATATTTGAGACAAAATTTTTATTACTGGGAAGAGCAGGGAAACTTAAATGAACAAAGCCAGACAGTAATTCCACCTTTAATTCAACTACTACTTATAAATCTCCTCTGATTAAAGATAATTCCAGCATTTTAAAGATCAAAGTCTAGCTGGCTGCTTGATTGGTTTTTAAATTCTGATTTTATATTCCACTAAACTGTACCCTGTGGAAAAAAAAAAAAAAAAGAAGAAGCATGTGCCACACTGAGGGCTGAGGGATAGTATTTCATTTAACAGTTGGGGATGAGAATTGTCTTGAGTTTTCTTCTGTTAGAAAGACCTGTCTCATGACATCAATGATAGAAGGCAGAAGTTTCAATCAAGGACTTGCCATGGTAAACATTTTCGAAGGATGCATACTGTGAAGGATATTTTGGGGTGCATTGTATGAGACACTTTAAAGTTGCGTTTAGAAGATGGGGTCCTTAAATTCCCTTGAAAATGAGGACCTGTTGAGGTGTCACAACTGGAAACATCTGAAAGCACCAGCTATATTTTAAAACCTCATTTGTGTCTGCAACATCCTGTCATTCTGATATGTGCACTGTTTTGATGGTTCTTTTTTGGAAAAGAGAAACTAATTCCAGAACTTTGCTATACCATTTTCATTACCCTGCTCTACAATACTGTGAATATTTTCAAGCTTTTCCCTTTTTCTTTATAGCAAAAGTTTTAGGAAGTTTATATAAATTAATAAAATCCTAGGCTCTATGAAGCCAATCTTGCTTTGAACATGCTTGTATTGATCTTTCAGGTAAATCTACTGTGAATGTTATGAGCCAAACCCAGATCACCAACTTCAAACAGAATTGGCGGTACCTGTAGAGAGTTTTCCCTGCCAGACAAGCTTTCACTAAAGCCAGCAGAGCAGAGGTGAGGATGAAAAACTTGCTTAATTAACATTTCAGATGTATTGCAGGTTGAGTGATTTAAGGTAGCTTAAACTATCCCTGTTGTATTGTGGAGGATGTCATTTTTATAAGATACAGACCTCCATCATACAGTAATAATTAGGTATGGTAAAAAGGAGAGAACAGTTTAACTTACCTATGCTTCTTTTGTTTTTATTTGCCTCATTGGGAGAATACAGCTTCTTTTCCCCAGTTTCCTGAATTAAGAATAGCAGGGAAGTTGTAGAAGGTTTTTATAATTTACTAGGACTATTTTTCGTTATTGTGAGAAAGAGGAAAAGAAAGACTCTCAGCTGCTATTTTGTGAACCACTGTTCCCTAAAGTCTTCATCCAAAACCAGCTGAAGTCAATTGAAAATATCCTAATGTTTCTGAATGCTTTCAGACCAAACCTTCAAAGGACAAACTGGAAAATCAAGTTCTTGAGTGGTTCCTTATTTTATTTTATTTTTTTCCTTTTTCTCCTCCCCCCCACCCCCTGGGGTTTTGTTTCTAAATGGCAAAGAGGATTCAGAGGAACAGATTCAGAAACACAGTCTCACAGTAAGTGTGGCATGTCTTGAATAAGACTACTGAAAACTAGTTATTAGATGTACAGCTGAGACATCTTCCATTCAGTTACAGAGTATTAAGGAAAGGACTTTTGGTGTGTTAATCCTAAAAGTAAATCAACCTTGTTATGTATTTGTTCAAATGGACTTCATGGAGGGTTTTTTTGTTTTGTTTTGGTTTGGTTTTGGTGGGTTTTTTTTTTCATTCTGAGCTCAAAACTCCAGAAAATGAAAGACTTAGTTAGAATGTGGAGAGCTGACAAAGATTTGTAGGGTATCACAATATCACTAGGATTCATGGAGGTTCACCTGAATGCTCAGCAAATTTTCCAAATCCAATTAACCAAAGGGACCATTTCCTACG